>PVKS010054204.1:0-10115 GCA_004027875.1 Aplodontia rufa
CTCAACAAAATAGTGAAAGAAAATTTTCCTATATTAAAATAAAATCAGATACGCTCATCCAGGAAGCATGCAGGATATCACATAAGCCCAATCAAATGAGAAGCTCACAGAGACATATCATTGTTCAAAATGTATAATAAGGAAATCTAGCAAAGAATATTAAAAGCTGTAAGAGAAAACCGCCAAATCACATTCAGAGTCAAAACAATAAGGATCACCTCTGACTTTTCAGCTCAAACTCTGTAATCAAGAAGATCCTGCAAAGAGATCTTTTAATATCTGAGAGACCACAACCTGCTACTGAGAATACTATACTCAGCAAAATTCAGCTTCAAATTTGGTGGGGAAATAAGAACATTTCATGATAAAATTAAACTTGCAGCATTCATGAACAGAAAACCAGCATTACAAAGAATCCTCAAAGGTAAACTCCAGATAGAAGAACAGGCAGACACTCCTCAAAACCCAGAAATGGAAGAAATTCAATAAAAGTACATGCTCTCATATGATAACCAAGGAAGCACAAAACTCATTAAAAAGACTATCCTAACTCTGAATGTGAATCATCTCAATGCACCAATCAAAAGGCACAGATTAGCAGATTGAATAAAAAAAATAAAATCTAATAATATGCTGTTTCCAGGAGACTCACCTTACAGACGATGCCATACACAGATTGAGGGTGAAAGTATGGAAAGAATCTATCCGGCATATAGCCCAAGACAGCAAGCTGGTGTTGCAATACTTCTATCTAACAAAACAGGTTTCAAACATAAATTAATCAGAAAAGATAAAGAAGCCACTACATACTAGTAAAGGGAATAATACAACAGGAAGATATAACTGCTAAATATACACTCTCCAAACACCAATGCCTCAAATTATGTGAAAACATTACTCCATGACATAAAATTTGTGGACCTCAGCACAATAATACTGGGAGACTTTACTCCTCTATCACTAATAGACAGATCAGCAAAGTGAAAAATCAATAAAGCAATCTCCAGTCTAAACAACTCCATAAATCAAATGGACTTAACAGACATCTATGGAATATTCCACCCCAAATTAGCTGAGTATACCTTCTTATCAGCAATGCATGGAGCCTACTCAAAAGAGATCATATTCTAGTTCACAAAATAAATCTCAGAAAATATAAAAAGTAGCTATTATTCCATGTATTCTATCATACCAAGATGCTATGAAGCTAGCAATTAAAAGCAAAAATCATAACAGAAAACACACATATAAATGGATCTTGAATAATACCCTATTAAATTAAGAATTGATCCAAGAAGACATGAAAGCAGAAATTAAGAAATTCTTGGAAGAGAATGACAATGAAGAAACAACATATTGAAACCTTTGGAACAGCATGAAAGCATTCCTAAGGAGAAAATTCATAGCACTGAGTGCCTACATTAAAATCCAGGAGAAATTCTGAATAAATAAGCTTGTGCTCCACCTCAAATCCCTACCAAAGGAAGAACAATCTAATCCCAAAGTCAGCAGAAGACAGGAAATAATCAAGATCAGAGCTGAAATCAATGAAATCAAGAACAACAACAACAGCAAAACAATAAAAAGAATCCATGAAACAAAGTGCTGTTTCTTTAAAATAAATAAATAAAAGTGACAGACCCCTAGCTAATCTCACTAAAAGGAGAATATTGAAGCAAATCAACAAAATCAACATCCAAAAGGGAGTGATCACCACTGATCCTATGGAAATCAAATGGTTTATCAGAGCATATTTTGAAAAACTGTACTCCTCAAAATTAGATAATCTGGAAGACATGGGCAAATTTCTAGACATATGCAGCATCCCCAAATTGAGGCAGGATTAAAATTACATCCTAAACAGCTCAGAAACTGGCAATGAAAATCCATATACCAATTAAAAACCTTCCAAAGAAGAAAAGCCGAAGACCTGATGGATTCCCAGGAGTTTTACGACAACTATGAGCAGTAGCTAACCCCTCTCCAAGGCTATTCCAAGAAATTGAAAATAGGCTATTCCAAGAAATTGAAAAGGAGGAAGTCTCCCAAACACTTTATGAAGCAACCATAACTCTGATACCAAAACCTAACAATGACACATCAAAAAAAGAAAACTACAGACCAATAACCCTGATGAACATCAAAGCAAAGATCCTTAACAAGGTTCTAGCAAACCACATTCAAAATCACATCAAGAAGATAATTCATCATGATCAAGTGGGCTTCATTCCAGGAACGCAAGGCTGGTTCAACATACACAAAACAATAAATGTGATTCATCACCTACACAGAATTAAGGACAAAAACCATATGATCATTTCAATTGATGCAGAAAAGGCCTTTAATAAAACAGAAAACCCATTTATGATCAAAACTCTAGAGAAAATAGGAATGAAAGCATTTCCAGTAAACTCAGTGATGAGACAAGGCTGCCCACCTTCACCAATTTAATAAATATAGTACTCAAGACCCTGACTGGGGCAACAAGGTAAGAGAAGGAACTCAAAGGTATAAGAATAGGAAGAGAGGGAGTCAAACTATCCCTTTTTTGCTGATGACATGATCCTATATCTGGAAGATCTTAAAAAAAACTCTACTAGAAAACTGCTTGAGATTATAAACACATTTTGCAAAGTAGCAGGCTTCAAGATCAACTCCCATAAATCAATAGCTTTCCAATTTCCTGTAATCCTATTCAATAGTAGGGCAGAAGAAGAAATCAGGAAATTGGTCCCATTCACAATATCCTCAAAAGAATAAAATACTTGTGAATTAATCTAAAAAGGGAAGTTAAAGATCTCTTCAATGAAAATAATCGAACACTGAGGATAGAAATTGAAGAAGATCTGAGAAGATGGAAAGACATTCCATGCTCTTGGATAGACAGAATTAATATAATTTAAATGGCCATTGTGTCAAAAGTGCTATACAGAGTCAATGATATCAATGTCACTCTTTATAGGTATAGAAAAAGCAATTCTCAAATTCGTTTGGAACAACAAGAAACCCAGAATAGTCAAAACATTACTAAGCAAGAAAGATGAAACAGGTGGTTTCACAATATCATATCTAAAATTATACTATAGAGCTGTAGTAACAAAAGCAGAATGTTACTGGTATCAAAATAGGAATGAAGACCAATGCAATAGAATAGAAGATTTTGAGACAAACCAACAAACCTTTAAACACTTGATATTTGATAAAGGGGGTCAAATATAACATGGAGCAGAGACAGCCTATTCAACAAATGGTGCTGGACAAACTGGACAGCCATTGGAGAAAATTGATATTAGATCCTTATTTATCACCTTTCAACAAAATAAATTCAAAATGGTTCAAGGAACTAGGAATTAAACCAACTACCATACAATTTTCTAGAAGAAAAATTAGGACCAACACTCCTGCATTTGGGAGTAGGCAAAGACTTTTTGAACAAGATTCCCAAAGCAAAAGAATTAAACTTAAAAATCAATGAGTGGGATGCCTTTAATCTAAAAAGCTTTTGCTCAGCCAAGAAATTGTTCAATATTGTCAAGAGACAACCTGCAGAATGGGAGATAATCATGGCCAGTGATTTCTCTGACAGGGGACTAAAATCCAAAATTTACAAAATCTCAAAACACTTGATATCAAAAACAGAAACAATCGAATCAATAAATGGGTCAGAGAGCTAAACAGAAATCTCAACAGAGGAAATTGAGCAAGCCAATAAATACATGAGAAAATGTTCTAAATCACTAGTAATCAGAGAAATGCAAATCAAAACTACATTAAGATTTCACCTCACTCCAGTCAGACTGGCAAAGATGAAGAATACAAACAACAAATGCTGGAGAGCTTGCGAGGAGATAGGAACACTAGTACACTGTTGGTGGAATTGCAGACTGTTACAGCCACTCTGGAAAACAGTGTGGGACTCCTCAAATAATCAGGTTGGGTCCACCATACAACCTAGCTATCCCTTTTCTGGATATTTTCCCAGAGGAGTTAGAAGCAGCACATTCCAGTGATAAAGCAAACCGAATGTTCATAGCAGCTCAATTTATAATAGCTAAATTATGGAGTTAACCTAGATACACCTCATTGGAAGAATGGATCTAAAACCTCTGATATATATACACAATGCAATTCTATTCAATTATTGGAACTAACAATATTGTGGCCTTTGAAGGTAAATGAATTGCAATGGAAGAAATCACACTGAGTGAAGTTAGCCAAACCCAGAGAGTCAAGGGCTGAATGTTTTCCCTCAATTGTGGAGGCTGGAGCTAAACCCAGACTTGTGTGAAATGTAGTCAAACCCATGTATTAGACCTACAAAAAGCTTAGCAGCACATAATCTAGGGGAATCATAGACACTTTACCCCCCTCCAAAGTAAAATAATCCTTATGCAATCATTTAAATCTGGAAAATTTACAATTATACGCACACACACGCACACACACACACATTTATATATATATACATAATCATACACACACATATATATGGACATTTATATCTCTTATAGGGGTGTAAAATAGAAGAATCAAGAGATTTGGGTGTGGTCAATATGTTGATAGCTATGGTGTGGGAAAAAATGCATGTTGTATTGTTATTTTATATGTATTTATGATTGTACAACAACTCAATTTCTTAATAAAAAAATAAAATGTTAAAAAAATCAATTGGTCTGTACTCTGATGCCCAGTTACAGAATTAATAATTGTGTGCATGTAAAATCAGACCCTCTTGTTATTTTTTAATGAAGTCTGTCAGATTCTGTGATAATTTTTTGCCTAGGAAATGAAAGAGATGTTTTATTAAATGAAACTTGGTCTACATAGGTAAAGTATGTGAATATAAGTATGCAAAAACATACAATAAAAGGAAAATATAAGAGGAAAAATATTTATATTAGAAAAGGAAAATCTCAAATCATTAAGCTGCTGTCTCCATGAACTAGAAAAAGAGAATACAAAGCAAGCAAAAGAGAAGAAATAATGGATAAGAGTAGAAGCTGAAAAGCTAAAAATAATAGACTATATACCACATAGTAAAAATTATAGTACTGTAATCACACACAAACATACACACACAAAACAGTCTGTTGCTAAAATAATAAATATACACTGTGTAAAATCAGCAAAATTGTCAATAGCAATACTGACCGAAAGAAAGAAAATACAAATTATCAATGTTGGAAATGAAGTACAGTCATTTATTCCAGGAATCCAAGGATGGTTAGACATCCAATAGTCAATCAATGCAAATTATAATAAAGAAGGAAAACCTCATTTTTAAATCAATTGATGCAAAAATAACCATTGAACAAAATGCCTAACCATGATAAAAACTCTCAGTGAATGAGAAATTGAAAGTAATTTCCTCAACCAGATAAACAACATCTACCAAAGCCTAACATAAAAAGCAATGGTGAGAGTATGAACACTTCTGCTCCAAATAGAGAATAAACAAAGGAAGTCAACTACACTTTCATATTCAACATATTGCTGAAAATCTGAACCAGTGCAAGAAGGAAAGAAAAAGAAACAAATATCGTAAAAGGAAGGGGGAAAAGATGTCTATACCTGTATTTTTAAATGACAAAATTATATATTAACACATTCCTGGAACTTAGAGGTGAGTTTAGAAAAATAGCACTTTATTTTTTTAAAATCGCACTTCTACATACCAGCAGCAAACAATTCAAATGAAACCTAAAATTTAAAACACAATACTATTTATAATAGCCCTCAAGATGAGCTGTGTAGATGTAAATTCAAAAACTATGTATAAGATCTGTATAATGAGAGCTATAAAATAATAATGAGAAAAAATAGAAAATCAAGGAAGACATATAAACAGGTATACAATATTCATGAATTGCAAATGAATGCAAGTGAAGTCAACATAAAAAGACTTCACTTCTCAAATTTATTTATTTATTCGTTTAATTCTATTTATTTATTCTTTTAATTCCATTTATATGAAAATAAATAATAAATAAATAATTTATTCTTTTAACTCCATTTCTATCAAAATCCCAAATATATTTTCTGGTAAATATCAACAAACATATTTTAAAATTATTGTGGAAAAGGAGAAAATCTAGAATAACAAATAATTTTGAAAAATAACAACATTGGAAGAATATGCAACCTAATTATTGGTGCATTATAAATGCATGTAAGGCAGGGATTCATTGTTACATAATAATACATAAATACAATGTAACAGTAATATTTGGTCAATATTTTTCCCCAGTATTTACTCATTCTCTCTTCTACTCCCTCTCACTGGTCCTTTTCCTTTGTTATACTGATCTGTGATATTCATGAGGCACCTTCTCACCTTTCTTTCCCCTTTTTCTTCTCTAGCTTCCACACATGAAAGAAAACATACAAACTTTGAGTTTCTGAGTTTGGCTTATTTCACTTAACATAACATTCTTAAGTTCCATCCATTTTCCTGCAAATGACAAAATAGCATTCTTATTTGTGGCTGAATAAAACTCCATTATGTATAAATGCCAAATTTGTTTATCTATTCATGGACATCCATAGTTTGACTATTGTGAATTGTGTTGCTATAAACATGCATGTGTCACTGTAGTATAATTTTTTAGGATAAGTTCCGGGGAGTGGCAGAGGTGGTTCATGCGGTGGTTTCATTCCTAGCCTTTTTGAGGAAGCTCCATACTGATTTCCATAGGGGTTGTATTAATTTGCAATCCCACCAATAGTGCAAAAGTCTTCATTTTTCTCCACATTCTCTCCAGCATTGATTATTGTTTATATTTTTGGTGGCTGCCATATAGCTACAGTAATTAAGACAGTGTAGAATTCAGAGGGATACTTATATTGATCAATGCAACAATAAAGATTTCAGAAACATATGAAACAAGTATGACCAACTGATTTATGATGAAGGTGCACAATAAATTCAATTTTTAACAAATAGTGCACAACACATTTGGGATCCATTCATGTTCTATGCATCAGTGGTTCTTTCTTTTAACTACGATTATTCCATTGAATGTATGTACCATATTTTATTTAATCCATTGATTCATTGAAGGACATTTAAGTTGCTATAAACAAGCTGTGGAACCTGTCATCTATAGGTCTTATGTGAACCTAAGTTTTCTTTTCTCTTTGGAAATATCAGGAGTGGAATTGTTATGTCGTATGATAAGTGTGTGCTTAGCTTTGTAACAGGCTGGTGGACAGCTGTCTAAAATGTCCCTTGTTGAATCCCCATAAAAACTGTATGAGACTTTCAATTGCTCTGCAATGTCAAACACTCTTGGTATGATCATTATTTTTATTATTTTGTGGATGAAGTGTTATCTTAATGTGGTGTCTTTTTTTTTTAAGAGAGCGAGGGACAGTGTGTACGTGTGTGTGAGAGAGAGAGAGAAAGAGAGAGGGAATCAATTTCCTTTTTAGTTTTTCAGGTGGTTTTCTTTGCTCCGACACATCTTTGTACACATGGTGCTGGGGTTTGAACCTGTATCCTGGTACATACCAGGTAGGTGCCGACAACTGCTGAACCATTGCTCCAGCCCTTCATTGTGCTTTTAATGCTTAACCTTTCTAGTGTCTAATAATTTTGAATAATAATTTCTATGACTAACTACTTTTTTAACATCTGTGTAACTTTGGTTCAGTATCTGTTCAAGCCTTCTATTCATTTTTCAGTGGACTGCTCAATGATTGAGTTGTGAGAGTTTTTTAAATATATTTGGAATACAAACCTTATGTCAGAAATATGTTTTCCAAGTATTTTTTCCAAGTGTGTGTGGTTTGCCCTTTCATTTCCTCAACAGCATCCCTCATAGAGCAGAAGTGAAGAATTTAGATGAATTAATGATTTATTTTCTGTTATCAATTGTACTTTTGGTATTGTATTTAAGAAATGTATTCCAGGGGCTGGAGCAGTGGCTTGGCGGTTACGGCGCTTGCCCTGCATGGCATGGGTTCAAACTCCAGCACCCACATACACAACTAAGTGTTGGAGCAACAAAAACCATGTGAAAAACTCAATAAAAATTAATTCTCTTTGTCTCTCTCTTTCTCACTCTCACTGTCCTTCTCTTTAAAAAAAAGAAAGAAATTATTCTGCGCATAGAGTCACAAAATTTTCTTTTATATTTTCTTCTAGAAGTTCTATGAGTTTAGGTGTTACCTTTAGGTATATTATCCATCTTGGGTTAGTTTTTGTATAGTATGTGAAGAATGAGTCAAAAATTCTTTTCTTTTTAAATGTGGATGTGCAATTGTTCCCATATCATTTATTATTTAACTAATTAATTCTCTTCATTTATATTAAACCATTTTCTCTAATATTTCTCTTGAGTTGCAATGTTTAGATATTATATTTTGGATATTATATTCTAAAACTTCAATTTGATTAGTTTTCAATTCCATCTCTCCAATATACTTTTTTATTTGTTCATTTTGTTTTATTATGTATTTCTTTAACCATTTCATTTTTAAATATTCTGTGTCTGATAATACAGTGTATTTTCATAATTCATGATGATTTGTTTCTTTGTGTAAGTTTGTATTCTAAGGTTATATTTAATTGATCTATGAGATCCTGAGAACCTGGACCAGAATTGCTATTAGAAGGGATGTGTATGTTTCTACTGGGAATCAGTGTGCCTTCTAATCTGGGACCACTTAAACTTCCTTTGCAGAAGACCTAGCTATATTACCTGCTCAGTGATATCTATTCTAATAAGCATGGTATTAAAAATCAATTCATTTGCTCTTTCCCAGTGTTCATTTTGTTTCATAAAAAGCTGGCCTATACTTTCTTTCTAAATCTAAAAGTGGGTTTCTGTTTCTGAGAAAAGACAAATTGATTGATTAAGTGTTCATTGTAAGACTCATTTGTCCTGAATCTAGCATCAGCTTCTTCCCAGGAGGAGGTAGAAAGGTCATGTGTTTAAAAAAAATGACAATTTCTAAAATGCATTTTAAGTGTATACTGTATTAGGAAAAGGTTTTAAGATCCAATGCAAATTGTATTTTTTTAAACCCAGAAATCCTTGTTAGAAATCGTACTAAGGACTTTTACTTAGTTTATCTTGGATATTTACTACAGTCCTACAAAGAGTTGGGATTTGAATTCAGCTGTGCGTTGTTCCTTAGACTCTTTTGCTCCAAATATTCCTTGGCCCATGGTAACTGCAGAAGTCCAAACAATAAAGGGTGGTGAGAATGTACTTGATACCTGTGCTGAACCCATCTTCCCTTCTAGGAAGGTGACTTACTCAGCTAGGAATTAAAAAAGCCTCTATCCAGAAGCCAACAGGAAGTTTGAGAATAAACTGAGAAAAGACTTGCATATCCAGAAAAGAGGTGAGAGAGAAAATCCTGGATTCTCTGACTTTTGCTTATTCTCTGTGATTTCAGGCATGCCATGTTCTGAAACATCACTGTTGTAGGTGGCATACTTCAAGCTAAAAATATAACAAAAAATTATCCTCCTCAAGCCCCTCCATAGCTATTTACAATAATGATTTTTGATTTTTCCTTCCAGCAAATGTTTTATAACTTATAAAAAAATCTTTTTCATTTTATTTCACACACATATATTTGTAATACGTAAATTACAAATAAAATGTATATAAATATATATTATATTTGTAATGTAAAATGAAAAAACTTTAAAGTTAAAGAAAATAGGCATACTATATATACTACATATATACATATAGTAAGCCTATTTTTATTTAACTGCAAACATCAAAATTTTATTCCAAATAAAATTATAGATGTGGACATATCATAGTTGCAATATTTGTAGATAATAAAACCTAGTTTATTCTTGTGAACCAATTTGTGAGGATTTGCCATTTTTAGGCAGAGTCAAGTCCAGAGTCTGAAGTGGCCTTTCCATTTGCCCAGTATAATGATAATAGTGATAGACGAAGTGAGGTTGTATTGCATCAGTGGATAAGATGTAAGTACAGATCAGAGCGCTCTTCCAGCTTGGGCCATTCATGTACTACCTATATATTTTTACAGTTTCAATATCATATCCTCTTGATATTTACATGTTATTTTTCTTTATATCAACTCATTAAATTTAGCCCTATCATACACCATAATATCCATGAAAT
>PVKS010054205.1:0-10144 GCA_004027875.1 Aplodontia rufa
GAACCTAGCTGGAGCAATCAGGCCAGAGAAGGAAATCTTAAGGATAAGAATACGAAGAGAGGAAGTCAAATTATCCCTTTTTGCTGATGACATGACCCTATACCTAAAAGATCCAAAAATGCTCCACCAGAAAACTGCTTGAGCTAATGAACAGATTTAGCAAAGTGGCAGGCAACAAGATCAATACCCATAAATCAATAGCTTTCCTATAAACTAACAATAATAGGGCAGAGGAAGAAACCAGGAAATCAGTCCCATTCACAATATCCTCTAAAAGCATAAAATATTTGGGAATTAATATAACTAGATACGTAAAAAAAAAACCTCTACAATGAAAAATTTCAAACATTGAAGAAAGAAAGTAAAGGTGATCTGAGAAGATGGAAGGACATTCTATGCTCTTGGTTAGGCAGAATTAGTATAATTAAAATAGCCATTTTGCCAAAAGCTGTTTACTGATTCAATGCAATCTCCATCAAGATACCAATGTCATTCTTTACAGATATAGAAAAAGCAATTCTCAAATTCATTCAGAACAAAAAGAAACCCAGAATTACTAAGCAAGAAAGACAAAACAGGTGGATTCACAGTATAGATCTAAAACTATACTATAGAGCTGTAGTAACAAAAACAGCATGGTACTGGTATCTAAATAGGAATGAAGACCAATGGAATAGAGTGGAAGACTCTGAGACAAACCCAAAATTTTAAAAATTGACAGACTTCTAGCCAATCTCACTAAAAGAAGGAGGGAAATGAAGCAAATCAACAATATCACTAATGAAAATGGAGTAATCACTGTTTTCTGATCTTTGACAAAGGAGGTCAAAACATAACATGGAAGAATGACAGCCTACTCAATAAATGGTGCTGAACAACTGGATAGGCATTTACAGGAAGTTGCAATTAGATCCTTATCTCTCACCTTACACAAAAATCAAATCTAAATGGATCAAGGAACTGGGAATTAAACCAGCTACCATACAATTGCTAGAAGAAAAGTTAGGACCAACACCCCAGAATTTGGGAATACGCAGACTTTCTCAACAAGACTCCTAAAGTGAAAGTATTAAAGTAAAAAATCAATGAGTAGGATGCTAATAAACTAAAAAGCATCTGTACAGCTAAGGAATTTGTCAGAATTATCAAGAGACAACTTACAGAATGGGAGATAATCATGGTGTGTGATTCCTTTGACAGGGGACTAATATGCAAAATTTATAAAGAATTCAAAAAACAATATCAAAAACACAAACAATCCAATGAATAAATGGGCCAAAGACCACAATAGAAACTTCTCAACAGAGGAAATTGAGCAAGCCCAAGCATACATGAGAAAGTGTTCTAAATCATTTGTAATCAGAGAAATGCAAATCAAAACTACATTAAGATTTCACTTCACTCCTGTCAGATTGGCAAAGATGAACAATATAAACAATAACAGATGCTGGAGGGGTTGCAGGGAGATAGGAACACTAGTATACTGTTGGTGGAACAGCTGCTCTGGAAAGCAGTGTGGAGAATCCTCAAAAACTTAGGGATGGATCTACCATGTGATCCAGCTATCCCTTTTCTGGGTATTTTCCCAGAGGAGTTAGGATCAGCACATTACGGCGACACAGCAAAATCAATGTTCATAGCAGCTCAATTTACAATAGCTAAAGTATGGAACCAACCCAGATGCCCCTCACTGGATGAATGGATCCAAACCTGTGGTGTATTTATACAATGGAATTCTACTCAGGAATTAGAAGCAATGTTATTGCAGCCTTTGAAGGTAAATGGATGGCGATGGAAGAAATCATGCTGAGCAAAGTTAGTCAAACCCAGAGAGTCAAGGGTTGAATGTTTTCACTCATTTGTGGAGGCTGGAGCTAAACCCACACTCGGGTGAAAGGTAGTCAGACTCGTATTAGACCCAGTAAAGGAGTAGCAACACATAATCTAGGGCAACCATAGATCTGAAGTGGGGCACGGAGGGTAGGTGTAGTTGGAGGGAGGGAAGGAGAATAGGGAGGGATCTAGGGAGACCTTCAACAATGTAGCATACTCTTTACCCTCCCCCACTGAGAATCCAAATAATACTTATGCAATCAGGTAATTCTGGAAAATTCACAGTCTAAGCATTTATATCGCTTGTAGGGGTAAAATTCAGAAGAATCATGAGACCGGGATGTGAATGATGTGGGAGTATAATTCTGGCTTAAGAACATATGCATTATCATATTGTTACTTTAAAATTAACAAAAGATTTATTTGAACTAATTGAGTCACTAGAATCACATCAGTTTTCTGGAGCAATAGAAAAAAAAGCCAAAGCTGGTTTCCAGTTATCACAATGCATCCTCTCGTAGTTCTCTAGTTTCAGTCTGTTTCTGTTGCTATAAGATTTGACTTTAAGACAGATTTGTATGGACTCAGTCTGAGACTGTGTTGGAATACAATGGCGATTCTTCTTTACAGCGTTTTATATTTTTTGGCATACTCTTAACCGTGCATGTTGTCGATTGCCAGTCACTTGGCTTCGACATAGTAGTCCAGGCCCACAGTCACAGCGCTGGAAGATTTCGGGAGCTTGGGCAGTGTCCTTATGCCCTCTTCTAGAGCAGACCTGTCCCTCTAATAGGACTGGTTTACAAATTTTAGTCCAAAAATGACGAGCACAGCAAAGTCCAGAGTCACAGTCAAAGGTTCTCAGACAGCTTTCTCCCTCTTGTCCTGTAATGAGATTAACATGAACTTTAGTGGTAAATGGGGACAGTTGCATGCTTGGGGGTGGGGTGCTTGCTAATGGGAAAAGTTAGGGATTTAGAGCTAACGGCCACAAAGTAAAAATAGCTCTATAGGTCTGCAGGACCTATAGAGCTAGGATTTATTTTTTTTAAAGAGAGAAGGACAGCGAGAGAGAAAGAGAGAGAGAGAGAGAGAGAGGGAGAATCAATTTTTTAATTGAGTTTTTCACATGGCTTTCGTTGCTCTGACACTTAGTTGTGTGTGTGGGTGCTGGGGTTTGAACCCGTGTACTTGTGCATGCCGGGCAAGCACTATAACCACTAAGCCACCGCTCCAGCCCCTAGAGCTAGGTCTTAATGCTAAAAGCAATGATGAAGTAGATATTTCAGCCCTGCCTTACAGGTTTTATTGTTTGTCTTATAAAGTTATAACATTCATCAAGGAAAGATAAGGTCCAGTCTTGAGAAAAGAAATATCATTCAGCAATGTTTTATTAAATGGAATTTATAGTGTATGGAGAATATTATTTATGAAAGGGCCAGTGAATCTGAAGATACAAACAAGAATGACCAGTTTGCCACTTTCAAACATTTTGGCTATATTTTGTCAAAGATCTGAATTTGAGACAACTACAATTTTGTTTGTTTTTTAAAAAAAAAAACATCTTATTTTGTATTTTGTACAAGACTGAAAATTTAACAAATCGACTTCCATCTCTATTTTATATCTTGAAGATCTAGAGAGGGAAACTGCCACTTATTAAATTACAGTATAAATTATAAAAAGGTGTATGTGTGTCAATTTGAACTCAACAATAAAGGTTGTTACAAGTGTTCCCCTGTCCTCTTGTCCTTCTGACTACCTTATGCTACTCCCTGCATGGTGACTGCAGCTTCTTATGGAAAGATATTACAAACAGGAAATGGTCCCTATGTTTCCAGGGTAGAGAAGAATAAAGTCAGTTTCAGCCTATCCTTATGAGACTGGGAGGAGAAAATGTTTTTCTTAAATAAAATGTGCTCAGAATGCTGCTCTTACCCTTATTGCCTTGTGGTTTCCTAATATCTGGCTTCCTCTTGGGATTTCCCTCCATGGGATGCTCAGTGGTGCCTTTTGTGTCTGTGCCATCTTGGTCATCAGTCTGTCTTTCCAGTATTGGGGATGCATCTTCCATTATAGTACAGACATCTGAGGGACAAGCAGATGCAACTAGAATTATTAACTTCATGGAGGAGAACCACAGACATGCCAGTTATACTGTTATATAGTTTGGCATCGCCTCTGCCTTCCAATTACATGCAACTTTCTAGATATCTGGAATATGCACCAAGTATTTACATGCTCACATATGTCAAAGAAGGTAATTAGGTAATTATTAGAATCCAAATGAAAATGGAAGAAATTGAATGATTCCAACTTGATTCTTTCCTTTAAAATCATTATTCCAAGGTACTGGCAAGAGTTGCTTGTCAGGAATTATACTATTTTGTTTCATCAAGAAAAGACAGCTGTATAAATTTATTTCAAGAATGTTCCTTAGAGTGCCTTTCTTGGAATATTCTAATCTATAAGATTCCAGTGCTGCTTCAGTTTATAAATCACCCGATGCACCAAAGCAGTCCTGAGGGCTCACCATTCATGCAGAGTGTTCCTGGACAGCACATGGCGTTTCGCTGACACCTCCTCCTCAACCCTCGGCACGTGGCACAGAACGGCTTCTCATTGCCCAGCTTGAGGCAGAATTTTCTGGCGTTGCAGTCCTTGTCAGATACGCACTGTGAGCCCTGTGAAGGGAAATCAAACAAGAAGTAAGATGGCTTTATTCAAGGAGATGGAGGAGACCAAATCATAGCAGCACTTTGAATGCTGTGACAAACCTTAGGCAGCACCTTAATTCTTCAGTGTGATTGGTGTCCGCCCACAAAGGGGAGATCGAATTTCGGCAAGGAGACCTTGGCCCTGCAAAGGTTTGCTTTTTTTACGTTTGAAAAACTGTCACTTTCAAAACTCAGACTTTAAATTTCTCATGGTCTTCATGAAAAGGGAAGAAAACATTCTGCTACGTGTGTCTTAAAGGTGGCTATGAGGTGTGTCTACATCTCTTTCTTAACTTTAGAGGTTGTGCTACTGTTCAATTAAATACAATGCTAGTGTTTGAAGCATTTTTATTTGATTTTATTTACTCTAATTAATCAGTCACAGCCCCAATGATCTTTACCCAAGTTAACAGCCCTATGTGTTTCGTGATGCCTCATTGGTTTGCATGGAAAAAGATACTGTGGATCGGGTTTTTCCACCCATAGTTGATGCTTTTTCATATACAATAAATACATAGTAATATACATGCCATATTATAGTGTATGCATGTAGCATATTAATATATAGTACTCTCGTATAATATATATATTATATGTCTATTATATGTAAATATATACTGAATATAATGTTCAATATATAATAGTGTATATATCAACATATATGTACATACATATATGTATATAAGATATACATATATATCCCTAAAACAATTCTGTGAAGCGAGATGTATCATGTTACTGCATATAAATTCTAAACCCCCTGTTTACTGGCTATGTGGCCTTAGTTAAATTACTGAACCTTTGTGAATCCTCCTTCCTCATCTGTGCTTTGGAAGTGTGATATCTGTCTTGAGTGTTGGAGAAGAGTAAATAATATATTCTGTGTAAAAGCCCTGGCACAGGTCTAGCTTTCCAAATGTTAGTTTATTCACTGAGCACAACGTCTTGAAAAACCACTTTGCTCTTTTAGTATTTTAATGCTGAGGCAACTGGATTCTACCTGGGTGCCTTCCCAATTCCTCAATCAACTTAACTTACTTTGAGATAAGCTTTTTCACATTAATTTGAATGACTAACTGGAATATCACACTCATCCCGCCTTTATCAGCCCCTACCCACAAGGTGCTGTCATGCCTCGTGGGTGTGCTCACCTTCCGAGCTCCTTGCAGGTCGGCAGAGCTCTTGATGTTGTTGAAGTCCAGAACCAGAGCTCCCAGGGGCGAGCAGAACCAGCTGACTCCCAGCAAAGCTACCAGTACCATCCTTTGTTTTCCTGGGTCTCCTTGAGATTCCCAGCACTCAGTGTGTTCCCCCAAAATGGGCTACTCCGAACCCACAGAGAGTTTCTACCAAGCTAGAAACTGCGGGTTGACTGTAACCACCCTCTGAAAGAAGCAAATCTGCCTAAGAAAGGTGTGTGAAATCCGAGGAGCAGGTCTGATCAGCAGGTTCCTTCTGCGACTACTTATAGCAGATGGGCCCCCCATCTCTCTCCTCCCTCCCCTCTGTTTCCTTCCTTTTTACCCCACACAGGCTTCAACAAATCCTTTCAAATCTGTTTGATCAATAGTTCAAAACAAGAACTCGATAGAAGAAGACAAGAGGCAGAAGCTGCCGCTTCTCCTCCAGGGGTTGAATCCCGTTTAATTATTGCATATCAAAGTTAGTTCAAAGGGCCGGCAGGAGAGCAGGATGTCTATATCAAAGGCAAACTCCGATAATCACCTGCATTTCCGACCTTCAATAATCCTGTGGGGGGTGGAGGAGACCATAAGATCTGTTTTCACAACTAATTGTGCTCAAAGAAAGAATGAATCATATTGGCTGATATGCTGTAGAAGATGCCAAAAAGTAATGTTACTAAATCTTCGGAGAAACTTTAAACTGTTTCAGAGAGGGTGGACAGATAAAGAGAGAAAATGCTTTCTGATCAGCTCTGGCATCCAGATGTAGAAATCTAAATAGCTTAAGAATTGTGAACATAGTAGTGCCCGTTCTAACTGAATGCCAATTGGGAAATTATTCTTACAGTGAAATTGGAACTTCTTAAAGTTAGTAATATTTAATGAGGAAAATAATGGAGTATATAAAAATCCCATTTAAAACTATTTTTGATGGTAGGGACCCCAGAAAGCCCATTTTATACAGATTTATACAGTGCAGTAAAGTTCTCTTAATTCATTTTATGAGCAATGTATTTAATTTGTATTATGCTAAATTGACATAGGCAGGACCAATCTTTAAGTCTCCAGCTGATTTCAGATGAAATTTCATGCATCTCCAATTTTCCACATTTGAATGTTAAAAACGATTTCATCCTCTTTTAGTCTAATTTTTCATTTCTTTCTGTTTGAGATAGTGGTCTTGCTATGTTGCCCAAGCTGAGCTTGAACTGCGTGGCTCAGACAGTCCTACTGCCTTGGACGCCCCAGAAGCAGCGTGACACCTTGCCTGGCACTATTTGATTTTTTTTTTCCTAGCCAGACTGTTACAGAAGTCAAGTATTTCTGCCTTGAGTACTTTAAGGGTAGAACAGTCTAGATCAAGTTCAAAAAATTCCTTTCCTTCCTTTGTTGTTTTTATTTTTCCCAGTGTAGACTCATCCTAGGACCTTAGGTGAGGCATTATTTAAAATCTAAGAAAGCAGATTTTTTTTTAAAGAGAGAAGGACAGTAAGACAGAGGGAGAGAGAGAGAGAGAGAGAATCAATTTTTATTGAGTTTTTCACAAGGCTTTCGTTGCTCTGACACTTAAAAGTTGTGTACGTGGATGCTGGGGTTTGAACCCGTGTACTTGCGCATGCCAGGCAAGTGCTGTAACCACTGCACCACCGCTCCAGCACCAGAATTTTTTTAAAGATGGACAGAGAAAGAGAGTGAGAGAGAGAGAGAGAGAGAGAATATCAAGTTTATGAATTTTTCTATCTGCCTTTGTTTCTCTGACACCTAGTTGTATATGTGGTGCTGGGGTTTGAACCCAGGTCTTTGTGCATGATGCCAGGCAAGTGCTCCAACAGCTAACCCATGGCTCCAGCCCCAAAAGGCAGATTTTCTGTGTCATAGTGGCAACCTTAGTTTCTCTGGGTCTTCTTCCAGGACAGCCTCACATCAGTCCGTGGTCTTGGATCTCGACATTCTGTGCATTGAGAACATTCTTGAGTGTGTATGTATCACTGGGGATGGAACCCAGGGCTTCATGCATGCTAGGCAAGCACTCTACAACACCAACCACATTTCTCACTTTGAGTAACACATATTATGGGTCAGGAGTTGAACTGGACAGTCTACATCTTTATGCTACTTGGCTCGATTCCTTTTATTGGTTTTGGCTTATATGGTGCTTTGGGAGTTCCTTCTTTCTCGAGTACTATTTTTTTTTATCACTTTAACTGACATCAAACACCCTTTGATAACGAGATAAGCCTGGCAAGTAGGGATGTTACAGAATTTATTTTGAAGTTGGACAATTATGACCAGGGATAAAGGCCACGGCCCCAGGGTCCCTCTCTGCTGGGTGTCTCTACTTCCTGTTGCCTGGCTATAGAAAAAATGTCAGGGTACCAGAGGCCTCTGATATTATACACAGATAAAAGGCCTGGTGAGAAATGCTATAGCACAGTGTTGGGATTGAAGTATGAAACTCTGAGGATATAGAGTCCAGACAGAAGACATATGAATGAGTGATTTACATTATTATGAGAAACACGAAAATAAAAATTTAAGTGCCAAGTTGGAGGACTTGTAAACATGTAAATACAGAGGAGGGCCTGATTTAAACCTTCTAGAGAAATAAAGGAATGTGTTTTCAGTGCAGGTAATATGTAGACTGGGTTTTGTGGGGTGAGTAGAGGTTTGCTAGGTTGAGAAGTATGGATTGGTCTCACCCCAGGTCCAGACAGTGAAGTGTGTACAACGATAGGAAGGTGCATGACGGTTACTGAGAGATTCTGTGTGACTGGGGCAGATGATGGAGAGAAAAGATGAGGCTGACTGTTAAACACCTGATAAACCATGTCAAGCAAATTGGATTTTATTCTCTTTTCTACAGGAAGTCATTAAAGATACTTGAACCTGAAAATAATCTATTTGCTTTCTAAGAAGATGGTGCTGGTAGCAGTGTGGAACTGAGGTTTGTGGTAAAAGGTGATGTAGGGAGGTCACTTAGGACTCAGCTGTAATTGCTCCATGGCAATTCAGAGATCCAATCTCTGGCAGTGACCCGGAGCAATGAGAACCAAGCAAGCAATGGGATTCTGAAATTGTACCTACATCATTCCATGTGGGTATACAGAGTGATTGGGAGGGAGGAGCTGAGGATAAATCTGACTTTTTTTTTAAAAGGAGAGAGAGAGAGAGAGAGAGAGAATCAACCTTCATTGAGTTTTTCAAATGGCCTCCGTTGCTCTGACACTTTGCTGTGTACATGGATGCTGGGGTTTTGAACCCGTGTACTAGCACATGCCGGGCAAGCACTGTAACCACCAAGCCTCTGCTCCAGCCCCTAAATCTGACATTTCTAATTTGGCACCTGGGGCAGATGGTTATGGCACTGGAGACTGGGATGTCAAGCTGGAAAGCTGTTTGGAGGAGGCAGGACAACAGTATGCCCTGAGAAAATCTATCTAAATAATCAAGTATTTGCTGAATATCTAATATTGAGGTATAAGAGTAATTACCATCTTCTATGGTGTTCTGCATTTTGCCTCCCAGAGACAGGAGCTGATACAGAGGACAGACCAGCAGGCGACAAATGGAATGGAAGAAAGGAGGGCAACCACCTCTGTCTCTCTCTCTCTCTCAGCATGGCAGGAGCGTGGGCTTTGGAGTTGGGCAGACCTCATTTGACCACCACTGGTGCTTCCCCTCTCGTGCTTCCCTTCCCCCCATGCCCTCCCTGTCCCTCCTTTTGCCTGTCCCCACACTTATAGAACTCTATTTATTTGTCTTTATACCTAAATATTAAGCTCCACGAGGGCAGGTCCATAGCTAATTTATCTTTGTATTCCCATGTTCTGTGTGCTTGACACATAATAAATGCTCCATAACTTTTTATGTGACACGTGAATGCAGAAATGAGTGGATTTATAGAAACTTTGTGACCTCAGGCAAATTAGTTTGCCTTTCTAGATTGTGATCTCTTTGAGTGTGTCACTGGTACGGTGTAACCCATACAGACAGTATTTAAAGGGTTCGGTGTCTGAATACGTGCATATAGGGCCTGGTACGCTAACTAGCACTCACAAAACTCTAAACAGTTGTCCTTGTCAATTTCCCAGGCTAGAATGTTATGTTATCCCGTAAATGTTAGCACCAAGAAATCACATGGCCGTACTACGGCAGGCTCTCAATAGTTGTTTCATATAATACATGTTTTAAAAAAATCTCTAACCTGAGGGCTTGTTTCAAAGTAAGCCAACTATTTCTGTCTCTCAAAAGCCAGAGCAACTTGGGAGTACGTATGTGTATGACTCTTGGTATATTTTCAGATGTGCTCATTCATAACCACTGCAGTCCTCAGCTACGATGGTAACAAGCAAAATGAGATGCCCTCCTGGCAGTATCTACCCTCACAAGCTGCATCTCAATTTTCTGGAA
>PVKS010054206.1:0-10147 GCA_004027875.1 Aplodontia rufa
TGTTGTCTACTCACTTGAAATGATAGAATGGCCTCTTATTTTTCTTAAAAACATGTCTTATTAAATCTGACCAGGTTGAACATCATCTGATATGTGGGCACTATCACAGTTTCACAGTAAAGCCTGCTTCCTTTTGGTTCACAGCTCTTTAACTCCACAGGACTTTTCACTTACATGTGTTACTTTTCTACCATGAGAAGAGTCTTCACCAACAGAAGGCTCTACCACTTCTACCTTCTGCACCTATGAACCTTTCCAACTAGCTTTAGGCTTAGGTATATTGTTTCTTTCTTAGGCTGATTTCTGTAATCTCCCTGACTTAGTTACATTCTGTTATTATAGAATAAATTTCCCAATACCTTGAAAGTAAACTGGCTGAAAATTGTAATTACTATGAAGGCAATGGTTGGACTTACAGATTTTACCTTCTATATACTGGTTGCTAAATTAATGTGTTCACAAATTAATATGGCTATATCACCCATTATCAGGGGATATTTATATTTACACACATAAATATGCAGATAATTCTTTGATTCACTTTTTACAAGAAACATTTATACTATACATATTTGTGTTCAGCCTATTTCATTTAATAGGCATTTTACATCTTCTGTTGTTATTGTAAGTGGAACTATTTGAATTTACTTACACATGAGTTATGATATTGATTTTAAGATTGTTTTAATTGAATTTTCTTGGAGAGATAATTTTAAGAATATAATCAATTCTGAAAATAATAGTGATACTTTCCCTGTTCCTTTCAAATATCTGTGTTTCTTATGATGTTTTATTGATTATTTTCTAAAACTTGCAGAAAAATATGTAATGATAAGAATGATTGTGTCCATTATTAACAATTTGCTTTAAAATATGTTGGGATGACAGAATCAAAGGGGATTGGTGATAATGAAAGAAGCAAGTTAGGCAGTGAGTCCTGATCTCCTTAAGACATTGAAAGAAGGCAGCAAATAAAAGCAGAATTGAGAGGTGGGTGACAAAACTAATGCTATAAGACTGGAGGTTATGTAGTCTGAGAACTGGAAAGACTGGAAGTTAGGTTCCCATATTGTAACATAAGCTCATAGTGCTCTAACCCCAACCCCTAAAGGTGGAAGTGAAACTGCAGGGGTACCAAAGAGAAAGGTGGAGAGAATATTCACTCTCTGGCACTCTCCCACTTAAAAACAGTTGAAAAGACAGTCAAAACTTCAAGTGCAGAGGGAAAATATCATCTTAAACCACCACAAACATAAAACCAAATCCTGAAAAGGAAGCTGAACTGGGGGTTCGTAATCCTTTTGTGAAAACTGCTGCTCATCAGTCACCCTCTTAAATCAACAGAGTTAAGGTCTTCCCATGCCCAGACAGCTGCAAGTAAAACCCAGAGCGAAGCCCCCCTGAAGTGGACCTTCTTAAGAATTTGACCAGAAAGAACTTCTACAAGGACCATTGCTAGTGATAATTTGTTGAAACCCACTCCCAACTCCCTCTGCACTGAAAGTGAAGGGAACACAGCATGATTGTGGGTACAGTTCCAGGGAAGTACGCTAAGGCTAAGTCATGAAAAGGCCCACTCAGCTGCTATGACTCAGCTGCTCTCACCCAGTGCAGCTTCCCACTTTCCCACTTGACTTAGACAGAGGCTAGCTTTGGCTCTGAACAGGAGAGGGCAGAGTTCACCAGTTCCCAACTGCTGGCACTAGGGAGAGGCATCACAGGAATGCTGGGGACTGCACCCAGCACCATAGCACCACACCAGGGGATGCAGTCCAAATACCCAGGGGCATGCAGACCCAGCAGGAAACTGCCAGAGCCTATGCAGTGGAAAGTTGGATATCAGCCTTAAAAGGTGCATAGCCTAAACAATGAGAACAACTGGCAAGCAACAGGGCATTGTTTGAACACAGAGCCCGTGCAAGGACACTGCAGGGCCTATATCATGTTTTTCTAAAGAGAAAGAGAGAGAGAAAGAATCAATTTTATTGAGTTTTTCAAGTGGCTTTCTTTGCTCCAACATTTTGTTGTATATGTGGTTCTGGGGTTCGAGTGCACATCCTTGCACATGCCAGGCAAGTACCTTAACCACTGAGCCACCACTGCAATCCCAGAGCCTACATCTTAAACATCTGCAATATTAGAAACAAGCAATTCACCATACTGTACCCTCTGAACAATTGGCAGCAGGCCCTTAAACTGAAACACCAAAAACTACTGCTAGAAGGTTCATATCTGTGCCCCTGAAACTTGGTGGAGAGCTATAATCAAAGTTCAATGGACATCTACTAGATGTCCAAACCCCAAAGAAATCCCAATAAAGACTCAACAAGTATTTTCATTTCCTTGACATGATACAATAAAAATAACTCTAACATCAACTTTGATCATATAAATATCTCGTTAACTTAATTGATAATTGTTAATCTAACAGCCAACATTGTACCTATCACCCATTTTTTTATTATCTTTTTTTTAAAGAGAGAAGGACAGTGAGAGAGAGAGAGAGAATCAATTTTTTTAAAGAGAGAAGGACAGGGAGTGAATGAGAGGGAGGGAGAGGAAAAGGGAGAGAGAGACAGACAGACAGAGAATCAACTTTTATTGAGTTTTTCACATGGCTTTTGTTGCTCTGACACTCATTTCACTCAGTTGTGTACGTGGGCAATGGGGTTTGAACCCATGTGCTTTCGCATGCTGGGCAAGCGCCGTAACCGCCAAGCCACCACTCCAGCCCGAGAGAATAATTTTTCTTTTTCTTTTTTTTTTTAATTTTAACTTTATTTTTTTAATTAGATGAATATGGAGTTACAATTGAGGGGGGAAACATTATCAAACTTTCAAGAACAAATGTATATATACTTAGCTATCCAGGACTAATGCCATGTCATGGATACCCAGCCTGGGTTCCCCAGGTTGCTGTTTCCCCCAGAAAAATCCCTCAATTAAATGAGTTTTTCACATGGCTTTTGTTGCTCTGACAGTTGTGTATGTGGGTGCTGGGGTTTGAACCCGCATACTCGTGCATGCTGGGCAAGCACCATAACTACCAAGCCACTGCTGCAGCCCCCTACCACCCATTTGAAAGTATTTCACCTAATGATCTAAAGTACTAATTGGAATCAAGCTTTCCTCTTTTTCCTAGCTCTAGTTTATATCTGATTCTATTACCTTACTCATCTTCACACATTATCTGCTATTACCTCAGATACTACCTACTCACCTATCTCTCCTTCTAAACTTGGTGTAAATTAACCTAGTTTAGCTTTTTTATCTTTCCCTCTCCCTCTTTTTTCCAACTCTTCCCGTTACCCAAACCTTTTCTCTTCCTCCTACTAGCACTCAAGGTAATATTATGGTTATTAAACTTAACAACAAACCTTTTGATCTGTTCTTGAAGTTTATTACAGGTTTATACCTGAACTCAAGAAACCAAAAAGAACAATTGTAACAAAATTTATTTTTACAAGTTGGAACAGAATGAGACTTGGGGCAGAGTGATTAAGGTAAATAGATCGCAGTGGTCTCTCTCTCTCTCTCTCTTTCTCTCTCTCTCTCTTTAGAGATAATCAACTTTAGTTTTTCATCTGGCCTTTATTTCTTCAATACTTAGTGGTATATGTAATGCCAGGGTTTGAACAGCTCTCAGTGGTATCACTTAAAGTGGTGCTGATCACACAATGAATTAAAATATCATTATCTGATTATCCACACAACCTAGGGCTCTCAATAAAAAGAAGCTCACAAAGATATCCATCAGTTAAAAGAAGAAATAAGAATTCTACTGATAAATGAGTAAACACACAAACAATACAAAAAAGCAAGGGGGAAAATCATTTCAAATAACAAACAATACTTCAACAATAGACATCAGTGACACCACAGTAAAAGAAATGTGAGAGAAGGAAATTAGAAAATTCAAACTTAATGTATTCTGTGAGCTAAAAGGTGATATCAGGAAGGAAATCCTCAAAGAGGAAATACAGGAAGTGAAAGATTTCATCAAAAAAGATTGAGATTCTGAAAAAGAATCAAATAGAAATCCTCAAAATTAAGGAATCAATAAACCAAATTAAAAATCAATATAAAACATCTCCAATAGATTATACCACTTTGAAGATAGATTTTTTAGACTTCAATGACAAAGTAGATAATCTTAAAAACTAAAGCTGAGCAAAAAGAAAAGATGTTGAGACCATGAACGAAATATTTAAGAAAGCTTGGATAACACTAAAGGCCAAATTTAAGATTCATTGGCATAGATGAAGGCCCTGAAACACCAATTAAAGGAAGACAAAATTCTTACAATGAAATAATTTCAGAAAAATTTCCAAACCTAAATAATGAAAAGGAAATTCAAATTCAGAAAGTATATAGGACTGCAAATACACAAAATCATAACAGATCTACCTCAATATACATTATTGCAAACATGTCTAACATAAAGAATAATAATAGAACTATGAAAGCTGCAAGAAGAAAATTACAGATCATATTTGCAGGTAAACCAGTCTGGATTTCAGGTGACTTCTCAACCCAGAGCCTAATAGTGAGGAGGGCTTGGAAAAATTCATACCAAGTTTTGAAAGATAATGGACAGCAACCAAGAATACTATAACCAGCAATATTAAGCCTTAAATTGAAGATGAAATTTTAAAAAAATATTCCAGGATAAACAAAAGCTAAAAAAATTCATAAATAGAATATCTTCACTACAAAACATACTCAATATTTCATGAAAAATAAAAATGAAAACCATAATAAGGAAGCATTATTACACTAGAAGATTAATCAATCAAAAGATAATCAAATCTAATTTAAACACCATAAATCATAAATTAAAAATGACAGGAAACAAAAATCATCCATCAATAAAATATTGAATATCAATGGTCTCAATACTTCAATCAAAGGTTATACATCTGCAAACTGTATTAAAAAACAAAAACAATACCCATGTGGTTCTGGCTGGGGCCTGTTTGAGTCCCACCTGAAGGTGCTATAGGACCCCTGTCTGGAGCAGCCCTGCTCAGGACCAACCAGGGGAGTTTCCCCACCTGGAGAAGACCTGCCTGCCTACACCCTGGGTTCCAACTGGAGCCTTTTTGAGTCCTGCTGAAGGTAGGCCTCCATTTTGGTAGGTTCAGATTTGCAGTCTTGAGCCTGGAACCAAATGGTAGAGCAACACCAGGACCCAGGCAGAAACAGCATCTGGAAGAAGGTGATCATCAAAGAGTTGGTGGCTCATCTGACCATTTGACTTGCAAGGAAAAACCACCTGGAGAACTGCCTCCTTTCCCCTCAGGAAATCTCAATTCAGAGATCCACAGGAAACTCTTCAAAATAAAGAATCAAACAAGGAGAGGTTCACCTCAAACCCAAAACTCCCCTGAAAAGGATACCATGGATAGGGGTTGAGATGAAAACCTTGAAAACATTATCAATGATCTGATTACTAAAAAGAGCAAAGAACTAAAAGAAGATATAATGAAGGGACTAAGTGAGAAGGCTGAAGAAATGAAAAACTTTTTTATTAAAGAAATAGACATACTCAGAAAGGAAGTAACAGAATTAAAATCTGCAGTCAATGACATGAGAGAAACCATGAGAGAATTTAATAATAGACTAACTTCTATATAAAACAAAACCTCAGCTCTTGAAGAAAGAACTTCTGACAATGAGGACAGGCTGAGCAAGCTAGAGTGCACGGAAGATAAAAAAGAAAAATAAACTCACAGAACACGAACAGAATTTTTAAAATGTCTGGGTTGAAATGAGAAGAAACAATTTAAGAGTAATTGATACACAGGAAGAAATTGAAACACAAAAAAATGGGATAAGGATTATTCTCAAGGAAATTACTAAAGGAAATTTTGCCCATTTAAAAATAGTGTCAGATATGCTCATCCAGGAAGCTTATAGGATACCCAATAGGCCTAATCAAATGAGATTGTCACCAAGACACATCATATTCAAAATGTATAACAGGGAAACCAAGGAAAGAATATTGAAAGTGATAAGGGAGAAGTGCCAAATCATATTCAGAGGCAAACCAATCAGAATCACATCTGACTTTTTAGTTCAGAATCTGGAAGCAAGAAGATCTTGGAAGGAGAACTTTCAATCCCTGAATGAACACAACATGCAGCCAAGAATACTATACCCAGCAAAACTGAGCGTCAAATTTGAGAGGGAAATAAAAACTTTTCATGATAAGAACAAATTGGCAGCATTTGTGGACAGAAAGCCAGCATTACAAAGAATTATCAAAAATAAACACTAGACACATGTAAAAGCTAATATTACTCAAAACCCACAATCAGAGGAAATTCAATAAAGGTACAGGCTATCAACAGACAACTGAGACAACACATAATTTACAAATAAACACAATGAATGTGAACCACAACCACATAACAATTCTAACACTAAATGTGAGTAGTCTCAATGCACCAATCAAAAGACAGAGACTAGCAGGTTGGATCAAAAAACAAAATCCAACAATATTCTGCTTACAGGAAACCCATCTTACAGCCAGTGACACACACAGATTAAGGGTGAAAGATGGAAAAAAATCTACCAGGCATATGGCTCAAGAAAGCAAGCCGGAGTAATTTTCTGACAAAGTGGATTTCAAACATAAATTAATCAAAGAGATAAAAAGGCCTCTATATCCTAGTAAAGGGAACAATACAACAGGAGGAAATAACCACAGTAAATATATACTCTCCAAACGCCAATGCTCCAAACTATGTGAAAAAAATACTCAAGATATAAAACCACTTGTGAACCTCAACACAATTGTACTGGGAGATGTTACCACTCCTTTATCACCAATAGACAGATCATGAAAGCAAAGAAACAATAAAGAGATCTCCAGTCTAAGCAACACCATAAATCAAACAGACTTAACAGACATCTACAGAATATTCCACCCCAAATTGACAGAGTATACCTTCTTCTCAGCAGCACATGGATTCTTCTCCAAAGTAGATCATATACTAGTTCACAAAGGAAATCTCAGCAAATATAAAGAAGTAGATATTATTCCATGTATCCTATCAGACCACGATGCCATGACCCTAATAAACAGCAAAAACCATAGCACAAAACACACATATATGTGAAGATTGAATAACATCATAATAAATGAAGAATGGATCCAAGAAGACATGAGGACAGTAATTAAGGAATTCTTGGAAGAGAATAAGAATGAGGACACAACATATCGAAACCTCTGGGACAGCATGAAAGCATGCTTAAGGAGAAAATCTATAGCACTGAGTGTCCACATTAAGAATCAGGAGAGATCCCTAACACACAAGCTTATGTCCCAACTCAAATCTCTACAAAAGGAAGAACAATCTAATCCCAAAACCAGCAGAAGACAGGAAATAATTAAGATCAAAGCTGAAATTAACAAAATTGAGAACAAAAAAAAAAAACAATAAAAAGAATTGATGAAACAAAGAGCAGGTTATTAAAAAAATAAATAAAATTGACAGACCTCTAGCTAATCTAACTAAAAGAAGGAGAGAATCAAAGCAAATCAACAAAATAACTAACAAAAAGGGAGTGATCACCACTGACCCCCTTGAAATCAGACAGACAGATTATCAGAACATATTTGGAAAACTAAACTCCTCTAAATCAGATGATCTGTATGTCATGGACAAATTTCTAGACATCCAACATCCTTGAATTGACATAGGATGATACTGAAATCCTAGACAGCCTGAAAACAGGCACCAAAATCCATATAGCAATTAAAAGTCTTCCAAAGAAGAAAAGCCCAGGACCTCTGCAGAATTTCACCACACCTTTGAAGAAGAGCTAACACCTCTCCTTATGAAGCTATTCCAAGAAATTGAGAAAGAGGGAACTCACCCAAACATTTTTTTATGAAGCAACCATAACTCTGATACCAAAACCCAACAAAGACACATCCAAAAAAGAAAATTACAGACCAATAAGCCTCATGAATACTGATGCAAGAATCCTTAATAAGGTTCTTGCAAACCACATTCAATAATACATCAAGAAAACAATTCTTCATGATCAAGTGGGCTTCATTCCTGGCTTGCAAGGCTGGTTCAACATATGCAAATCAATACATGTAATTAATCACTTAAACAGAATTAAGGACAAAAAACATATGATCATTTCAATATATGCAGAAAAGGCCTTAAATAAAATCCAGCACCCATTTATGCTTAAAACTCTAGAGAAAATAGGGATCAAAGGAATTTAACTTTGTAAAGGCCATAGATGCCAAACCCTTAGCTAGTATAATACTAAATGGAGAAAGGTTGAAATCATTTCCGCTATACTCAGGAAAAAGACAAGGCTACCTGCTTTCAGCACTTTTATTCAATATAGTCCTGGAGACCCTGGCTGGAGCAATCAGACAGGAGGAAGAAATCAAAGGGATAAGAATAGGAAGAGAGGAAGTCAAACTATCCCTTTTTGCTGATAACATGATCCTATGTCTGGAAGATACAAAAAACTCTACCAGAAAACTGATAGAACTTATAAACAGATTGGCAAAGTAGCAGGCTATAAGATCAACACACATAAATCAATAGGTTTTCTATATGCCAATAATAATAGGGAAGAAGAAGAAATTAGGAAATCAGTCCCAGTCACAATATCCTATAAAAGAATAAAATACTTGGGAATTAATCTAACAAGAGAAATAAAAGACCTCTACAATGAAAATTATCGAACACTGAAAACAGAAATTGCAGAAGACCAGAGAAGATGGAAAGGTGTTCCATGCTCTTGGTTAGGCAGAAATAAAATAAGTAAAACAGCCATTCTGGCAAAAGCACCGTACAGATTCAATGCAATCCCCATCAAGATTCCAATGTCATTATTTGTAGATATAGGAAAAGCAATTCTTAAATTCATTTGGAACAATAAGACACCCAGAAGAGCCAAAACATTACTAACCAAGAAAGATGAAACTAGTGGTTTTGGAATATCAGATTTAAAACTATACTATCGAGCTGTAGTATTAAAAACAGCATGGTATTGATATTAAAATAGAAGACCAATGGAATGGAATAGAAGGTTCTGAGACAAACCCACAAATCTTTAAATATCTGATCTTTGACAAAGGCAGTCAAAACATAACATGGAGGAGAGGTGGTCTATTGAACAAATGGTACTGAACAAACTGGACAGCCACTTGTAGAAAATTGAAATTAGATCTTCATCTCTCACCCTGCACAAAAATCAATTCTATAGGGATCAAGGAACTAGGAATTAAGTCAGCTACCATACATCTGCTAGAAGAAAAATTAGGACCAACACTCCATCATATGGAGTTGGTAATGACTTCCTAAACAAGGATCCTAAAGTGAAAGAATTACAGTAAAATATCAATGAGTGGGATGCCATTAATTTAAAACATTTCTGTACAGCTAAGAAAATAGTCAAAACACTCAAGAGCCAACCTACAGAATGGGAGAGTATCATGGCCTGTGATTCCTCTGACAGGGGACTAATATCCAAAATTTATATAGAACTCAAAAAAATAAAAAAAAACACAAACAATCTGATCAATTAATGGGCCACAGAGCTAAACAGAATCTTCTCAAAGGAGGACATTGAGCAAGCCAATGAATATATAAGAAAGTGTTCTAAATCACTAGCAATCAGAGAAATGCAAATCAAAACTATATTAAGATTTCACCTCACTCCAGTCAGACTGGCAAAGATGAAGAAGATGAATATAACAAATGCTGGAGGGGTTGTGGGGAAATAGGAACACTAGCACACTGTTGGTGGAATTGCAAACTGGTCCAGCCACTCTAGAAAGTTGTGTGGAGACTCCTAAAAAAACTAGGGTTGGATTCACCATATGATACAGCTATCCCTCTTCTGGGTATTTTCCCAGAGGAGTTAGAATCAGCACATTACAGCAACACAGCAATATCCATGTTCATAGCAGCTCAATTTACAATAGCTAAATTATGGAACCAACCCAGATGCCCCTCACTGGATGAATGGGTCCAAAAGCTCTCGTATATATTTACAATGGAGTTCTACTCAGCTATTAGAAACAACGATAGATTGCATCTATTGAAGGTCAATGGATGGCAGTGGAAGAAATCATGCTGAGCAAAGTTAGTCAAACACAGATATG
>PVKS010054207.1:0-10142 GCA_004027875.1 Aplodontia rufa
CCTCTCTTTCCCCTCCTCCCCTCCTCATCCTCCCCCTCCTCCTCCCCCTCCTCCACAGTATCAGCAAGCATGGTGCAGTGGAAGTTTCCCATTCAAGGGAGGGCGAGGCCACAGGATGGAGAACCAGGATCAGGGCCTCGGGGAAAGGCTCACAGCACCAGGATGGTCAGAAAGCCCAGTGGTTAGGTTCTGCCTGCTGGAGGGGATGTGGACCCCTGGCCTGGCCCACTGAATCTAGAAGAGGTGTCTACAGATCGAAGCGCCTTCCTACACCCAGGCTTGAAGACGGGAAGCTGTGGACTTCTCAGGCCTCCCCCAGGAGAGGGCGGGGCTCTGGCTCCACTTCCAGGTGCAGCCTCCTGGGTCCCCAGTCTGATCAATACTGCAGACTCCAGGGGGCAGGCTGAGAATGACCCTAGCAGACCACTGCTGACTGCAGCAGTCCGTAGTTCTCAGGAATGCCGTGACTGCAAGAACCAGAGCACCAGATGCCGAGAGACATAAACTATCGTGCAGCAGTTTACTTCCCAGGGAGGCACTTTCAGGACTAGTTGAACAGCTTCAGATACAAAATTCCAGGTCAGCACCCCACATTCTGCAGACCCTCTCCATGTGGTCACAAGATAGAAACCACAGCTCCAGACATTGCATCTTTGCACAACCATATCCAAAGGCCAACGGCAGGGAGAAGCCAGGGAGGGTAACACAAAGAGCTCTGCTTATTTGTCTCTCTTCTTTCACCTAAAACTTGGCATTGACGTTCACATTGCATGGCACTGGCCCGATTGGGGGCAGGCAGCAATGTGGCTACAAGGAGACTTGATAATGAGGTCAGGACTGACGGACCTGGGTAGCTATTGGTTATGCCCTGGTGGGTTAACCTGCTGCGGTTAAAAGACATGGTCTCCTGCCTTTTCCCTCAGAGTCTGGAGGTGAATGGATGATGCTAAGCTAAGTGCACCTCAAGCAAGGCTAAGAACTCACCAGAAACTCCGTGAGACAGCATGGTCTCCTCGTTAGCTGTAACTGCAGGTGAAGTGTGCCCTCACAATCACAAGGACCAGCTGCTGGGCCAGCACTGCAGCCCCACACAGTCCTCTGATCCCCTCTGCCCTGACCTCCTGCCTGGTGAGGGTTCCGTGCCCATGTCAGGATGGCCATCCATCCTAGTGTGTCCAGGATTCTCCTGAGCTAACTGGGATGGCTCCCCTGCGCTGGTCAGTCCCTGGCTCTCCGAGACCTCCCCATCCATCCTACACCCCATGCGGAGCATTCTTATGCCTTCATCAAGCTTCCAATTTTAAGGCCTGCTGTCCATAGCACCCTGTTATGCTATCCCATTCAGTTCCTGCAACAACCTCATGAAAGGGTATTTTTTCCCATTTTAAGAAGAGAAAACAGACTTAGGGAGACTGGCCATTTCCCTAGGATCGTCAGTGAGGGGAGACTGGGGAAGTTAAATCCTAGAGTCAATTCCCTGTGCTTACGTATCACCCTCTTAATCATCTCACTGAAATCCAGGTTCCTGGACCCATGCTCCAGAGACCCTTTAGCCCACAGGTGCAGCCGTGTAACAAGCATCCTGGATTCTTGCAGGCAGAGGCCTCACCTAGTGTCTCCATGCTCACAGCCTCCTGAAGACCCAAGCCCTGCCTCGCCACCAGGCCTGTTCCACCCAGCTCTTTTCCTCTGCCTCACAGGAGGTCCGTGGAGTCACTCACAAACAGCACCTCTCAGCTACAAAATCATAAACTTGATAACAGCACTTGTCTCAAACATTTTCTATTGTCCTGACATTCGCAGTGCAGTGCCAGACATGGGAGAGTTTAATAAATACCTGGAAATCACTGATTTCACAGCATTTCAAGGTGCCTAGATACAGGCCCATGAATAAAATCATGGCTTTTGAACAGCGGGCATTGTCTGACTAATGAAATTATCATAAACATATTGGGTTTACTAGATAATAAGTAATCACAATCAATTGATAATGAAGTGAAATACACAATCACTTAATTGAGAATAATTGAATCGAAAGACAAACTTAGACTCCTGATTAAAATTAATTGTGTTACCCAGACAGCCTGGGAATCCTGAATGCAAGTAATTAAAACTTTTGCAGGTAAGGAAAGATAAATTCTTCCATATGGCTGTCCATGAAAAGCAGTATGTTTATAGTCAATTTTTAAGCTACATCAAGAAAAGTAATGACGATGTTACCTTTGGAGAGAAGCTTCAATGAAAAGCTGAAGCCAGGTTAATTTGAATGGGCAAATATTGAAACTTTCTCAAGAAGAGAACAATTTAATCTGGGAGCTCTGGGGAGGCTTAACTGACTAATTGAGGATGTGAGCTGGAGGAAAATGCAAGCTGAGCACGTGTGAACATTTTAAAAGTGCTGAGTGTGTTTCCAGTGGAGGCCCAGGTAAGGCCTCTCCCCAAATGCTTCTCAGTTAACTCAGGTGCCTCCAAGATGCCTAGACCTAGGAGCAACCAGGTCTTTCCAGTCTTTAATGCAAGGAGAAGTGCCTGAGTTCTTCATGAAATGCAGATTCCGGTACTGAAGTCAGAGGAGGCTCATTTCTAACATGCTACCATGGAGGGACCACTCTGAGTAGTGAAGGTCTGTTGTACAGGTCTGTAGAACATGTCATACCTTGGTTGGTCATCAGACCTGTTCCTGGAATTTTTCAGAATCATTTGACGGAATCAGAGGACAAACCAGCAGAGGATCCCTAGACTGGGTGACACAGTAACTATGCATAGCTCTCAAATTAGCTACACACTCTTTCTCCTGTGTGAGACTTGCCATGCATTCTCTTCTGACTGGAACACATTGGCTCCAAAAAGAACCAGAGACTTGAGGGCAAGCTACAGAAATCAATTCTGGCTGATTGAACAAATAATAATATAAATAAATAGGGGGAGATGATATCAGCAAGACAATAAAGGAATGCCCAGGACACCCACCCTTGAGGATCCCCACCAAGAGCTGCTCAGATGAAGCACACAATCACCAGGTCCAGATATATTGGACCAGTCCCCACTGCCAAGGATCCCAGATCCCCTCAGGGTGTGTAGGCAGACCTGTTCAAGCCCACCCTGCACCACTGAGACCCCAGGACTCAGCAATGCACCCCAACTGTTATGCTTCTACAATCGAGCAGGCTGCCCCATACCCCCAGCAGATTCCAGATTGATACCCTAGAGCCCAAATCCAAAATCTGCAGCAAAACAAGGCACTAGGCAGAAGCAGCTTTCTGGAAGAAGTTGGTCATCAGAGGGGTGGCGTCTGACCCGACCATTTGACCTGCAAGGGAGAAGCATCTGGAGACCTGCCTTACTTCTGCAGGGAACCTCAATTCAAAGATCCAGAAGGAGGGGTTGGGGATTTAGCTCAGTGGCAGAGCGCTTGCCTAGCTCATGCAAGGCCCCGAGTTCAATCCTCAGCCCTGAAAAAAAAAAAAGATCCAGAAGAATCTCATCAAAAATGAGGAATCAAACTAGAAAAGGTTTTTGTCGAAATCGCAACTCCCCTACCAAGGAGCCCATGGTCAGGGAGTGGGTTGAAAAATTCATCAATGATCTGATTACTAAAAAGAACAATGAAGTAAAAGAAGATATAATGAAGGGACTAAGTGAGAAAACTCAAGAGATGAAAAACTCTATTATCAAAAAAATAGATGTACTGAAAAAGAAAGTACAGCTAAACTCTTCAGTCGATCATATCAGAGGAATGATGGAAGAATTTAATAATAGACTAACTTCTATAGAAAACAGAACCATGGCTCTTGAAGAAAGAACTTCCAATAACGGATAGGCTGAGTAAGCTCAAGTGCATGGATGAGAAAAGAAGAAGAAAAAGAAACTCACAGAACCTGAGCAGAATTTTCAAAATGTCTGGGATGAAATCAGAAGAAACAATGTAAGAGTAATTGGGATACAAGAAGAAACTGAAACACAAATGAATGACATACAGAAAATTGTCAATGAAATAGTCAAAGAAAAATTTTCCCATATTAAAATAGAGTCAGATATGCTCATCCAGGAAGCATATAGGACACCCAATAGGTCTAATCCAATAAGAAGCTCACCAAGACACATCATATTCAAAATGTATAACAGGGAAATCAAGGAAAGAATATTAAAAGCTGCAAGAGAGAAACACCAAATCACATTCGGAGGCAAACCAATAAGGATCACATCTGACTTTTCAGTTCATGACCTAGAAGGAAGAAGATCCTGGAAGAAGATCTTTCAATCTCTGAATGACCACAACTTGCAGCCTAGAATATTATACGCACAAGAACTCAGCTTCAAATTTGATGAGGAAATAAGAACATTTCACAATAAGATGAAACTACAATCCTCAAAACCTACAAATAGAGGAAATTCAATAAAAGTATATGCTATCAAAAGACAACCAAGAAAGCACAGAACTCACTGATAAAACGTGCTGGCTATGAAAAACAGCACATAACTATCCTAACGCTGAATGTGAATGGTCTCGATGCACCAATCAAAAGACACAGATTAGCAAATTGGATCAAAAAACAAAATACAACAATATGCATCTTACAGGAGACCCATCTTACAAAGACATCCAGAGACTGAGGATGAAAGGATGGAAATGCATCTACCAGGTTTATAGCCCAAGAAAGCAAGCTGTAGTCATGATCTTTATTTCTGACAAAGTAGATTACAACCATAAACCAATCAGAAGAGATAAGGAAACCTACTACATCATATTAAAGGGAACAATACATCAGGAAGATATAACCATAGTAAATATCTATGCTTCAAACACCAACACTCCCAAGTATGTGAGAAAAAAATACTCCAGGACTTAAAACCACTTATGGACCCCAACACAAAAATGTTGGGAGACTTTAATACTCCTCTGACACCAATAGACAGATCATCAAAGAACAGAAAATAATAGAGATTTCCAGCCTAAATAACTCCATAAATCAAATGGACTTAACAGACATCTACAGAATATTCCACCACAAATTATGTGAGTTTAACTACCTCTAAGCAATGCATAGACCCTTCTCCAAAATAGATCAGATTCTACTTCACAAAGAAAAACTCAGCAAATACAAAAAAGTGGAAATTGTTCCATGTATCCTATCAGACCATCACACCATGATTTTAGCAATTAACAGCAAAAATTATAACAGAAAATCCATGTTTACATGGAGATTAAATAATACCCTATTAAATGAAGAATGGGTCCAAGAAGACACGAGAACAGAAATCAAGAAATTCATGGAAGCAAATGAGAGTAAAGACACAACATATAGCAACCTCTGGGACAGCATGAAAACATTCTTTTTTTTTTAAGAGAGAGGGATAATGAGAGGGGAGGAAGACAGAATCAACTTTATTCATCTGACCTTTATTTCTCTAACACTCAGATTTGTATGTGGTGCTGGGGTTTGAATCTGAGTCCTCATGCATGCCAGGCAAGTGCTCCAACTGCTGATCTGCCATTCCAGCCCATGAAAGCACTCTTAAGGGGAAAATTTACAACACTGAATGCCTACATTAAAAATCAGGAGAGATCATGAATAAATCAGCTTATGCTTCACCTCAGATCTCTGTAAAAGGAAGAACAATCTAAGCCCAAAACCAGCAAAACGCAGGAAATAATGAAGATCAGAGCTGAAATCAATGAAATCAAGAACAATAAAAAAAATCATCAAAGCAAAGAGCTAATTCTTCAAAACACTAAATAAAATTGACCAACCCCTCACCAATTTCACTAAAAGAAGGAAGTAAATGGAGCAAATCAACAAATTCACCAAAAAAAAAAGAGAGTGATCAAAACTGACCCCATGGAAATCCAATGGATTATCAGAACCTATTTTGAAAAACTATATCCCTCTAAATTAGATAATCTGGAAGACATGGACAAATTTCTAGACACATACAGCATCCCCAAATTAACACAGGACAATATTAAAATCCTAAACAGCTCAATAACAGGCACTGAAATCCAGCAATTAAAAGCCTTCCAAAGAAGAAAAGCCCAGGCCCTGAAGAATTCCCCACTGAGTATTACCACACCTGCGAGGAAGCGCTAACACCTCTCCTTATCAAGCTATTCCAAGAAATTGAAAAGGAGGGAACTCTCCCAAACACTTTTTATGAGGCAACCATAACTCTGACACCAAAACCCAACAAAGACATATCAAAATAAAGAAAACTACAGACCAACATCCCTCATCAATACATATGCAAAAATATTTAATAAAGTTCTGGCAAACCACATTGAAAAATACATCAAGAAGATAATTCATGGGGCTGGAGCAGTGGCTCAGCAGTACTTGGCATGCGCAGGAACGCAGGTCCAAACCCCAGCACCACGTACACAATGAAGTTTCCAAGCAACAAAAGCCAAATGAAAAACTAAAAAAAAAAATCAGTTCTGTCTTTCTCTCCCTCATTCACTGTCCCTCTCTCTTAAAAAAAAAAAAAAAGAAAGAAAAAGAAAATAATTCATCACAATCAAATGGGCTTCATTCCAGGGATGCAAGATTCAATATATACAAATCAATAAATGTGATTCATCACTTAAACAGAATTAAAGAAAATGATAGGATCATCTCAATTGATGTAGAAAAGGCCTTCGATAAACTCCAACACCCATTTATGATCAAAACTCTGGAGAAAACAGGGATCAAAAGAACATATCTTAACTATGTGAAGGCCATATATGACAAACCCTCCACTAGTAAAATACTAAACAGAGAAAAGCTGAAAGCATTTCCACCAAACTCAGGAACAAGACAAGGCTTCTCACTCTCACAACTTTTGTTCAATATAGTCCTCAAAACCCTCGCTGGAGCAATCAGCAAGAGAAGGAAATCGAATGATAAGAATAGGAAGAGAGGAAGTTAAACTGTCTCTTTTTGCTGACGACATGATGCTATGTCTGGAACATCCAAAAAACTCCTCCAGAAAACTGTTGGAGCTTATAAACAGATTTAGCAAAGTGGCAGGCTACACTCAACACCCATAAATCAATAGCTTTCCTATATGCTAACAATAACAGGTCAAAGAAGAAATCAGGAAATCAGTCCCATTCACAACATTCTCAAAAAGAATAAAATACTTGGGAATCATTCTCTGATGTCCTCAAACTACACAACCAGTCTTCTGGGTCTCCAACTTGTAGAAAGCAGACTGTGGAATTTTTCAGCTTCCAAAAAACATGGGGAACACTGGAGAATCCTGAAAAATATATAGATAGGCTAAGACAAAAAGAGAAGATGCAAATAACTAAAATAAAAATTGGAAAAGGAGACAATTCAACTGAGGCCACAGAAATAGAAAGGATTATAAGAGAATACTATGAACGATTGATTATACACCAAAAAACTGGATAACCTAGAATAAATGAGTAAATTCCTAGAAACATTTAATCTACCCAGCCTTAATTGTGATGAAATAGAAAATCCAAACAGACATATGACTTGTAAGTAGATTGAATCAGTAATGAAAAAGTTCCCAAAAAAAAAAAAAAGGAAAAACCCAAAACCAGATGGTTTCACCAGAGAATCCTACCCAACATTTAAGGAAGAACTAATGCCAATCCTTCTCAAATTCCTCCAAAAAATTTATGAGGAGGGAACACTTCCAAACACATTTGATGGTGCTAGCATTTCCTTGATTCCAAAGCCAAAGATACTGTAAGAAAGGAAAATGGAAGACCAATATCCCTGATGAACACTGATGCAAAACTCTTCTAAAAAATGAATAAACTAAATTCAGTAGTATGTTAAAAGGAAAATACTCCATGACTGCATGGTATTTATACCTGCTATGCAAGAACGGTTCAATCTACAATAAATGTAATACACCACACTATCAGAATGGGGGGGGAGTTACATGATCAGTTTAATTTTTGCATCAAACTACACAACAAAATTGAACACCCTTTCTTCCATGGATGTTGTGGGATACCTTGCTATGTGGAATACCATGACAGTGGGTAAGGTACTCTATCCGCAGATGACAATTCTGGCAGAAAAACTGTGTGCAAGGGAGGAGAATTCTAATCCATGAAGAACAAAATGTACTTCTTCCGTGATAGCAGCTGTCCAATGTAACCAGCCTTCCACCAGCTATCTGATCATCCTGGGGAACTCACTATTGGTCTCTGCAGTAGTTAAACTGGCTCATCAGTGGCTGCAGCCAGGTTGACCTTAGTGAGTGAAAGTCCTGAGCTCCATCCCTGAAACCATGTCCACTGTGATCATAATCCCATTAGGGAAAAGTCTCACGAGTAACTACCAGAATGGGTCTTCCTATCCACTTGATTATTAAAGTCATTCTTGCCCAAAGTCTCCCCTTGGTGAGCATCCTCATGGAACACAAAGTTTCATTTTCTCCACCTGTTCAGAAAGTCTATGTGTATATTGCTTTCCCCCAATTTTTATTACCAATTTTCCAATCATGTTCCTTCCAAGTCCCTGACCATCGAAACGATTGGCCATAGCCCATGAACGAGGCCAGGGGCTCTGCTCAGTGGTCTGCCCTCTGGGAGGATCCCCTTTACCCCCATCCAAGAGCTCTAGAAAGAGGCTCTTCCCTTTGGGGTGATGTCTGTATGTTAGGCCTTCTCTTCCCATGAGGGCTTGAGGCAGAAGTGATGACCATGGGTATTTGGGGCATTTCTTGTTCCTTCCCCATGCCCTCAGGCCTGCCCAGCAAGGGTCATGTGCATACCTCTTCCATTTGATGAGGGACAGTTCAAGATGGACAACCAGGCCTCAGTGCTATTGGATAGCCCATGGTCAAGTGTTCAGTCTCTGTGAAGGACAAGTGACAGGCCAAGAGCTATTCCTCAAAGGGAGAGTGGTTATCTGGGGTGGGCTGTGGCTATCTAAGGGCACTGGGCTTCACATCTCAGGGCCTGCAAAGGTTCCAAACAGAATCTCTGTCTGTCACTGACAACTCAACACCACTGGATCTGCTGGGCCATATAGCCTAGGTGACAAAGACCCTTGCTCAGCAGCCTAGACCTGTCTCAGAGCCTTCTCCTATTCTGGAATTCACTCAGGACAAGGGGCCAGATGCACAAATGAGGAATATGTTGTTCCCACAACAAAGAGGCCCACTAGACACTGCCCTTCTGATTTGGTTGAAGAAGAAGCCAGATGCAAAACTTGTTCTCCACCTTAGAAGGGATAATTTACCATATCCCCCGGCCCTGGGTCCCTATAAATTCACTGATTCAGAATGCCTTGGATTAATGTTGGATTTATTTCCTACGCTCTGACAGGCAAGTGTCTTAGAGTAGCTATTCCATCAGTGTAACTACACCAATGTAATGGGCCAGTATGGCGTCTCAGGCCCAGAGAGCCCCTCAGGGTGAGGTATAAGGGTGACCCATGGGTGGAGGGGGACATTACACAGCAAAAGAATTGCATCTGTTTTCCAGTTGAGACAGTAATTAAGGGAGCATGTGTGGAAATGACAGTGTGGGATGATGGATCAGGCTAAATTTTTATGGGCTGACTAAGCTGAGGTTCTGCATTTCATATTGCATCTCAGAGAATTAGGAAGGGCTGTAAACATTTGTTTGGTTGTTTGACTGAAACATGGATGGAAAAGGTGGCCCATGGGAGAAAAATTGGAAATCCCAGCCTGTTATGGTTTAATTAAAGGGAGAAACTCAAAGACTGGGTGAAGTTGAAACAAGTGAATTTGTCTTTTAAGAGCTAGTCACCCTCCCTGGGAGGGGCCTGAAGATACACTTTTCATAAATTGAAACTCATCAGAATCAAAACCTTTTGTTCCGTGGAGTACATATTAAGAGACTAAAAGAAGGCCAGGGACGTGGCTCAGAGGCAGAGCCCCTGCCTAGCATGCTCAGGGCCACAGGCTTGAACACTTACACTGTAACAGAACAAACGAAAGAATGTGAAAGAACAGCTACAATAAGGGAACAAACATTCCCAAGCCACCTATCCGACAAAGCACTGATACCCAGGATATATTCAGGAGTCCCAAGCCACCTATCTGACAAAGCACTCATACCCAGGATATATTCAGGAGTCCCAAGCCACCTATCTGACAAAGCACTCATACCCAGGATATATTCAGGAGTCCCAAGCCACCTATCTGACAAA
>PVKS010054208.1:0-10148 GCA_004027875.1 Aplodontia rufa
CATATTTTACAAGGAAAAAAAACAGAATGTTTAGTCAAATGAAGAATAAAGTTGCCCCTAAACTAAATTAAAAAAAAAGAAAACCTAAAGGAAAAAAAAACAGTGTTTCAAAGATAAAACCTTTTTAAAACTATACATCAATTTTCATTAAAAATTATTAAAAAGAATACTTTAACTGTTTTAAAATATAGCAAGCTAATATACAGAAATGATCAAAAGAACATTCCAAAGAATTTGACCTAAAAAAATGAAGTTCATTGATAAAATCTGAGAATGACATTGATAACAACCAAATTGATATATCCCATCTTTTTATTTAAAATGTTGAAAACAGAATCACGCCAGCACAGTAAGACCTTTGAAAATTATGGTTTCTATCTGAAATGATTTTTTTTAAAGAGAGAAGGACAGTGAGAGAGAGACAGAGATAATCAATTTTTATTGAGATTTTCATATGGCTTTCCTAGATCTGACACTTAGCTGTGTACGTGGGTGCTGGGGTTTGAACCTGTGTACTTGCGCATACTGGGCAAGCGCCGTAACAGCCAAGTAACCACTCCAGCCCTGAAATGATTATTTGTAATAAAACCTTTTTATTTCTCATTTTTTTGTGTGTCTATTTACTGTTTTCCTGTTCAGGATTTGCTAATGTGGAAAGCTTTATATATTTCTTTGTGTTGTTAAGGTATACATATTTTTTTACTAATATATGAAAATAACTATCTGAATATAATTTTAGAAAGTCATTTAGTGCCATCTTACTATCTTTTCTAGGAAAGTTCTTCAATAAAGTATATTTTAAGTATACTTTTTAATAAATATTTCCCTTTTCTACTACTTGATTTCTTTTTATTTTAAAATCTCATTTGTTTTAATTTGGGATGACCAATAATAAAAGTACTCTTCAGGTATTATGTATTTTTTTAAGAGAAAGGGACCATGAAAGAAAGAGAAAAATAGAGAATCAATTTTATTCAGTTTTTCATGTGGCTTCTGTTATTCTGACACTTCCCTGTGTACGTGGTACTTCCCTGTGTACGTGGTACTGGGATTTGTACCTGAATCCTCACACATGCCAGGTAAGCACCACAACTGCCAAGCCACTGCTACAGCCCAGGTATTATGTATTTTTAACAGAATACAACAAAATGAAATTCCCCACCTATGAATAATACCACATTGGAGATTAAGGTTTTTCAAAATATGAATTGAGAGGATACAGACATTCAATTAATAGAAACAGAGATCTTTCACTCAGCACATATTTACTGAAAATGTATTATATTTTGGACACTATTGTACTAGCTGAAGTATTAACCACAGTGACTCATACCATAAACACTTTTCTAATAAACTGTTCATTCTAAAAGGAGAGACTGATAATAAATATGAGAACTAAGTAAAGTACATAGGGCACTGCCAAAAATTGCTAAGAAGACAAAAAAAGTAATTCAAGGGTGATAAGGAAATTCAGGATTGGAGTTGTAGTTGAGAGGTAATAAGGTGATCACAGAATTCTTCACTGAGAAGGTGACATATAAGTAAAGAGAAGGTAATGTGGAAGAATTTGTAAGCTCTGAGATGATCTGAGATAATTTCCATTGGAAAGACTAGAAGTGCACACATTTAAGGCAGAAGCGGGGCTGATGTGTGTAAGAGCTACAGGGAACAAGCTTACCTAGAACAAGGAGAAAGTTTGTGGCATGCTCAAAGGTGTGATGAGAAACAGTCATGCAGGGCTTTTAAAGGTACCAATAAGGACTTCTGACTTTACTTTGAAGAATTGGAAAGGGCACAGGAAGGTTATAAATGTGAGTGAATTGCATTTACTTAGTTGGGTATTGTGTAAAGAAAAGACAGAAAAATGCCGAAGGGAATACAAAGATGCCAGCAACAAAACTATTGCAATCTTCTAAGTCAGAGATGACTGTGACTTGAACAAAGATTGTAGAATTCAAAGTGATCGGATATTTGGTTCCAGATTTTTTTAACGTAATATTAACAGAATTTCCTGCCAGAGACAATACAGAATATGAAAAAATGACAAGTGTCAAGAATGGATACATATTTCAACCTACGATTAAGAAAATGAAAGAAAGAGTTGACAAAGACTGAAATGGAGAATACCACGTGATCAACAAGGGGGGGAAAGCCATGGGATAATGTTGACCATGTTAAGTTGGAAATGCCTATACCATAATGCACAAGATTTAGGCAACTGGATACATGAGCCTAGAAAGTAGAACACAGTATATTAAGGCTGAGCGGTATCTCAGAGGTTGCGCACTTGCCTGGCATGAGTGAGAATGTCAGTTCAAACCCCAGTACGCAACAAAGTTTTGGAATCATGAAGGCCATATGAAAAGCTAAATAAAATTGACTTTCTTTTTCTCTTTATCTCTCTCTCTCTCTCTCTCACTGTTCTCTCTTTTAAAAAAAGATTAAAAAATTAGATGTGCTCAGTGTTAAAAATGGTATTTAAAATTGTAACAATTTTGTTATTTTATAAAATCGTTTCCTTAGCTTTATAGTTTATGTCTTGATTTGATAATGAAAATATATAGTAAATCATGTAAAAAGCTTATATACTATGCCTGGAACTGCCACATTAAACATTTTAGTATATTTGTTTTGAATTCATTCTTAATAAAATTAACAGAATAATAAGAACAAAGTAAAGTTTCATTTTGTTCCCAGTCCCAAATGTTATAGCATTTTCCTACTCCTGCAATTGTATTTCTTCCAGTAGTATATTAACTACTACTTTTTTATAATTCAAATATGAGTTTCCAATAAACATTTTTATCCATTAATAGTTCATTTGCCATGTTTTCATCCTATAGATGCATCAGATTTTTAATAAGGCTATTTTAAATATTTTTAAGAGAGAGTCAATTTTATTTACTTTTTCATCTGGTTACCCAGGTCCTTGTGTATGCTAGGCAAGCACTTTACCACTGAGCCATTCCTTCAGCCCCTTTTTTTAACTTTTGATTTTGTGCTTGTCTTTAATTCTATATTATTATCTTCTTTTGTGATTGATATTTTTCTTTCATGTGAGAGATGTCCTTCAAATGTTACTAACCATTAGATTTCTGTAAATACTTAGAAATAAAATATTTTAAAGTTAGAATAGCAGAGATCATGAACAGAATTTTTCAACAATTGGAAATTTGTTTTTAGATGATCAATTATAGATACAATCTGTGAAACTCTTAAATTCAAAAATGTCAAAAGCTCTTTCTTTTCTCTGAGGACAATGAGTAATTTTCGGTGTTCTGTGCATACAGCATAAGAGATGATGGAACCCATTATTCCACATATATAATTAAAATAATAATCATCAGGTCAATATCTATTTCTCTACAACAGATATTCCTAAGCCTTCCAATGTAGATGGGTGGGATTTGAGCCTAGTGAAGGGAAAGTAACCTTAAATTACTTTTATGTCTTTTTAATCATGATAGGTAGGGGATTTCCCAAATCTAGTTCCATTGGTGACTCTTACTAGCAATGGAACCATCTTACTGTAAGAATTTATAAACTTCATGTATCTGCTGATTATCCCTCTTTGGTTTGTACATGTTTGTGTGCTTGTGTGTGTGTTTGTATGCTTGTGTGTGTTTGTGTATACGTGTGTTTGTGTGTGTGCATGTTGCATGTTGGGCTGGAGGGAGGGAAGTGGATATGGATTTATGCATTTCTTTTACTTATATGTTCTTACTAGTATGTGCCCTAAAAGAGACAAGGAAAACACATATGTCTTTACTATGCTATTTTAAAGTTGTCATCTTCAGCCTATTTTCTATTTGCTCAGTCTGTGTAAAGTCCAAATACAATGAAGTCCGTCTTAGGTATGTAGCCTCTGTAACTTGGGGTAATTCTGGAAATGAGAAAATATCTGAGGCAGAACTTATGCAATCTCGTATCCCCGATTTTGACTGACATATGAATCTTGCTCATTCTTCTGTTTTTTATTACAGAGAAAACCAGAGTCTCTTATCTCTTTCACACTAATCCCTCTTTCTAAAGCAGGAATCGGGCACTTCTACCCTGATTTCAATATGCAAAATGCATGCATATATTGAAACACCCCATGCTATACCAAATCATACTTAATTTATGGATTTTGCGTATCAGTAAAAATAATTAAAAAGAAAAATATTCCTGCTTCTGGGGAGAGAATCAGTCTCCTTCTCTTCTGAATCTCTCTGAAAGTGTTTAAACTTCCAATTTATTACACAATGCTACATCAGCTGTTTCTCCCCTTCTGTTTTCATCTTCCAAAATTGTGTTGATGTCTTGTGTCCAATGATGCCTCTTCTAGTCTCTCTCTAGATTTATATTTTTATTACTTTTCTTTAAGTTTGGGACTTGGGGATTTGAGGATGGAATGAAAATAAACACAGGTTTAAATGGAAGTTTATATACTTTTCGACAATAAACAAATCCAATGAAGCATGTCTTTTGGATGGCCAAAATTTTACCTTTATAACATGATACGTTACTTCTTAAGTTCTTTTTGTCCTTCGCAAATTTATAATCTTTATCATGAAGTTCATATTCAATTAATGATAGATTTCTAAAATGTACTATGTCTTCAAGCCTAGAAAATTTGGCATTTTTAATTATATACCAAACAAATATTTAGTTAGAAATAAATAACAACATGTATAATGTACATACACTTAGTATACTGTGATTATCTACATATTATTTATTAGAATAGTATTTGAAATAATTGCGGTTAGATTTTAGAATATAATGCTCACACATTTTTTTAAAGAGAGAGAGGGAGGGAAATAGAGAATTAATTTTTATTTAGTTTTTCATGTGTGTTTTGCTGTTCTGATGCTTCGTTGTGTATGTGGTGCTGGGGTTCTAACTCTTGTACTCGTGCATGTCAGACAGGCACCATAACCACTAAGCCATTGCTCCAGCCTCATACTCATATATTTTTAATTTTACATGTTACTCCAAGTTATTAGTTGGGAAAAAATATCAATTTGTTGTAACTTATACTACATATTCCTGAACTAACTACAATAACATAGATATTGTATACAGATTATATTAAAATAAAAAGGCATAGCAGAAAATAGTATACAACTATGCACTTACAGAGTAGAACGTAGGACATATTTATTAATACTTAATAATCTCTATTTTGGGGAGGTTCTTATCTTAGCTACAACCACTGCTTAATTTTTCTTTCTCCTGAGCAATGATGACCTTGGGAGTGAACTTCTTTTCCTGTGGTCCAAGAATCCTAGCTTTTCAAGGAAAATCTCTCCTCTTTGCTGTATCAAAATGTTACGTGCTCTTTTTCTAGTAATTACTGGCTTGCTCAGTAGCACACTAGCTTTATCAACTCTTGATAATAGATAACTGTTTAAAATGCAGAAAAGGTAAGGTATTGTTGTTTTTGTATCAATGCTAGCTTGATTTTCTTCCTTTTTGACTTTTTTTTTAAAGAGAGAATCAGTTTCTTTTTAGCTTTTTACATGTGGCCTTCGTTGCTCTGAAACTTTGTTATGTACATTGTGCTGGGGTATGAAACTGTATTCGCGCATGCCCGCTGAGCCACGGTTCCAACCCCAGTATGACTCTTTTTTAACTTCTTTTTTTTTTTTTTTTTTTTTTTTGGTACCAAGGATTGAACCCGGAAGCACTTAAACATGGAGCAACATCCTCTAGTCACCCTCTACTTTTCTTTTTTTTTTTATTAGATAGATATAGAGATACAATTGAGGGGGAAACATTATCAAACAATCAAGAACCAATGTGTATATACTTAGTTATCCAGGGCTAATGCCAAATTATGGATGCCCAGCTTGGGTTTCCCCTGTTGTTGTTGCTGTTTCCTCCAGAAAAACTCTGGGACCTTTGGTAGGAGACGATCACTGTCCTTCTGTGTTTTGATATGAATGTCTCTCAGTCTGTGGCTATGGGATCTCACAAAAAGGACTGGGGTATCCTCAGACTCCTGGGATTTCTAGGAGGGGCTTCCATTGAAAAGGACTGGTTCTAGTAAGCCCTGATGTTTGCCAGCCTCCCAGAGGAGCTGAAGCCAGAAGAGTTAATGAACAGGGAGTGTGGATGATTTCTATTCTTCCTCTGCTGGGCAGATGAATGCACTGACTCCTGTAGCAGAAGATGCCGAGCATTCAACTTGTCACGTGATCATTCTGGCTGAGGGGGGTTGACAGGGCAGAAAACTGCTTCCCTTAATTCCACAAACTGAAGACCTCCTATGAAGGGTAGAGTCTGGGCCTGTTCTAGGCCCTGTCTTCCTGGATCAGACTGAAGCCCGTGGCCTTTTCTGTATGCAGTTACTAAAAGCTGCTTCAAAAAGCCAGGGGGAACTGTGTCCTGGGACTTCAAATGGTGGCCGGGCTAACGGGCCAAGTAGCCTGCTCCACTGGGTGACCCAGGGGACCGCCACCCAGCACAGCTCTCGCCCCCCACAGTGTGTGAGCTGGTAGATGTCTGTTTTAGTGAGGAAAGGGATTTCAGCAGTGATGGTGTCTGTTACTCTGCTCAGATCCAGTGCCACAGCTGCTTCCTCTTGCAGCCCCACCCCTGTGCCCGGTCCAGAACTGACCTGGGACTCCGAATGGTGGCCGGGCTAACCCGCCTAGTAGCCTATTCCACCAGGCGCCCCAGCAGGCCGCCTCCCAGCACAGCTCTCGCCCCCTACAGAGTGTAAGCTTGCTCGCTCTGTGGATGTTTGTTTTAGTTAGGGACGGAATCATAGCAGCGAGTGCCCGGATGTAACTAAACCGACCTCTGTTCCGGGCAGGACGGACAAAGTCCCTTTATCTCTCCTCCCTCTAACGGCCACTCCACTAGCACCAAGCAAACAGCCAAACTACTGTACTCCTGGCGCAGCAGACAGAATTCTTTCTCCGTCTCCACACTCTGTCAGCCGCTCACCAGTGGCATCCGCACCAGCAGGAAGTTAGCACAGGCAGCCTTCTGCGTCGCTGGCAGGACTGAAAAATACCCCCCCCCTTTTTTTTCCTCAGGAGAAACTCCCAAGACTCAGCTCCTTAGAAAAGCTTCACAAACTAGCACTAGAAGTTCATATATAAATTCCCCTGAACGCACCTTGGAAAATTGAAGATAAACTGGGATTTTCCCAAGCAGACCCGGAGCCACAGGAAATGCTGCCTCCCTTCAGGTCGCCATGTTGCTCTCTCCTCTTCTTTTTTGACTTTACTCATAAAATGGACCTTATATATGTTTGAATTGACAATCATATTTTTACCTGATAATATTCTATATGCACCTAGTTCTTGTCCTGACTTCTATCACACAGGTGGCCATTGTGTAAGTTTAATTACCTCAGAAATAACCAGTTATTTTATTTCACTAAACTAAATCATTGAATAACCAAACAAAATATATTAAATCATTGAATTATTTAAAAGGCAGTGTATTATTTAGAATTATCATATTAGATTTATTTTAATATGTTTAATCTGTCATTACAAAATTATATCAATTATATTTCATTAGAATTATATGAATTAAAATTATTTTATACTCTATTTAAAATATTTTAATAATTTTCAATACTTTTTTATTAGTTCAGCATGGTATTACATATTGAAGGGAATTGTTGCTACACATTCATACATGCATATGTAATGTCAATGTAACTTGAACTCATTCTTTATTCATGATCTCCCCCCACCCGGCTCCAACACCCCATCTCTTGTCTCCACTGAAATTCCTCCCTTACAGGTATAAATGTCCTTATACATATATATTAACTTTTCAATTTCTACTTTTAAATGCCTGCATGAGTATTATTTGGCTTCTCAAGGGAGTCCAGTGTACTCTACAGTATTGCTAACCCTCATTTTCCCTCCCTCTCCTTTCTCCTTCGCCTCCTCCCTCTCCCCTTCCTCCCTCCCTCATTCATAGCTAGAGTTCCCTCAGCATCCAATGAGAGAAAACAAAACATTCAACCCTTAAGTCTCTGTGTTTGGCTTATTTCACTCATCAAGATTTTTCACATTTCCATCCATTTACCTGCAAAAGCCATGATATTGTTCTTTCTAATAGTTGAGATGAGTATAAATCCAGGGTGTGATACTTCATACTAAACATGAAGACCCAGCTCTGAAAGCACTGGCTAATTTATTTGACTGGTCCACACACCACCCCCCCGAGAAACCACCCAACTCACCACATTGGGAAGCATTCACCTAGGAGACTCAGTCATGCCAGTCGGCCCCTCCCAAGGCGATGGGCTTGGAGAAGGATCCTTGCCCCCATGAAATCCCTCTGAATGCCACCTTGCCACATTAGGATTTTGTTCCTTTTACTGGACTACTGTGGCCCTCCTCCTCCTTGACATTGGAATTCTCCCTAATAATCAATCCTTACCCATCCCTGCTATAGATCATTCCTCCTCCGGACATCCTTGGGCCCTCTCTATCATCCCTATATAAGCTTGGGGGTGGGAATGGGTTTAGGAGGACTTGGTCATTCCTTTCAGGTCTACAGTCTCAATTGGACTCCTTGGCCACCATGGTTTTGCAGTACCGATGCAGCCTAGACCTTCTAACTGCGAGGGAGAGAGGTCTCTGCTTGTTTTTACGGGGAAGAATGCTGTTTCTACACTAACAATTCCGGCATCATCCATGACAAGATCAAGAAATTACAAGAGGACCTCGAGAAACTTCTGAACAAATTGCATTCCAATTTCCTTTGGACTGGGTTGAATGGGTGGCTTCCTTATCTTCTCCCTTTGATGGGCCCCTTGGTTACCCTTACTTTTCCAATTCCTCACAGATTGAGCTAAGGCGGTCCAATTGATGGTGGTCTGATAGCAATATGCAGTCCTGCAAGACTGACTGGGATTCATATGAATCTGGCCATGGGCCCGACCAGGATGTGTGGGTTTAGGGAGATACCTCTCTCTCTCTCTCTGCAGCCCCCCACTGAAGGGCCCCCCAGCCCTGCAGGTAAAAATGCCCGAAGTGCTAGGGTGGTAGTCAATGACAGGTAAGACCCCCCAGGAGGGGGCAACCTAAGACAGGCATACCCTCAGGTAGGGCATATACCTGCTGATAAAACAAAAAGCGGGAAATGCTGGGCTTCAACATGTAAAGCATTGAGAGCATTGCTTCAGAAAGAGGAACTTATTTGCTGAAACCCACCTCCTGAGGACACATGTGACCAAAATGGCTCCAGACACCCTAATCAGGGGCGTCACCTTGAGGTTGTGACACCTCTTCGGACCACCTGATGGGATAGGTTAAATATACCTTCCGCCCTTGTGAACAGCTCGTGGTCCCCATTGCTGCATATGGAACTGCTACCTGCATGGGCTCTCCACCCCTTGCTGACCTTTCCTTTCATTGGTCCCCATACACTTTATAACCGCACACACTTCCTCAATAAACGAGTTCCTGCTGCAACTGGTCTCCCTGACACATCTGATTGTCCTCCTTAGGGAAGGTGGGGAACAAGGGGTCAGAAGACCCTTGCCTCTCTTGGCCGCCTTGGTTGGGGTGTGCTTCTCTCCTTCTCCCCTGCAGGTCAGGAGGAACACGGAACATGAGAGGCTAAAAACCCCAACACTCCTCTATAGCTGAATGGTCTTCCATGGTATGTTTTCCATTTTTTTGCTTATCCATTCATCACTTGGTGGACACTTAATTTGTTACCATTTCTTGGCTATTGTCAATAGTGCTGCAATGAACATAGGAATGTAGATGCCTTTTCAACATACTGCTTTCGTTTTTATTTTTGGATTATATACCCAGTAGCTGAATTACTGGTAGTTCTGTTGTTGTTGTTTAATTTTTGGAGATCCTCTATGGTGTCTTCACTTCTGGCTATACTTTTATATTCTCATCAATAGAAAAGGGATCCCTTTTCTCCATGCCCTCATCAGTACTTATTACCTTTTATCTTTTTGATAATTGCTATTCTTATTTCAAGGAAGTGAAATATCATGACATTGATTTGCATTTCCAAGATGATTTCTGCTGATTGAGTACTTTGAGTTTCTTACATATTCTGTATATTAACCCTTTATTGGTTGAATGCTTTTCATGTGCTTTCTTCCACTTTGTAAGTCTTCTGTTTACTCTGTTGGATGTTCCCCTTACTATGCAAAAGCTTTTTAG
>PVKS010054209.1:0-10152 GCA_004027875.1 Aplodontia rufa
TAAATTGGGGATGTCGTGTGTGTTCAAAAACCTGTCCATGTCCTCTAGGTTATCAAATTTGGTAGAGTATAAACTTTCAAAATAGGTTCTGATAATCTTCTGAATCATGGATGGGTCTGTGGTGATATCCCCATTTTCGTCTCTGATTTTGTTAATTTGCTTCATTTCGATCTTCCTTTTAGTGAGTTTGGCAAGGGGGGTCTGTCGATTTTATTCACTCTTTCAAAAAACAAACTTTTGGATTTGTTAATAGATTGAATAGCTTTTTTGTTCTCAATTTGTGTACAAAAAATATATGATGCATGCAATTACCCTTTAAAAATATCTGTTCTTATTGAGAGTACTATGAAATAATTCTTGGAGAGTATTCTCCCTAGTCATTCATTTATTTCCTCATATTTAAAAAAATAGATATTTAATGTAGTCTTAAAAATAAAATAGTTCATAATTACCAATTGATTTTTTTAGATTCTCATTAATGAATAATGTAACCAATTTTCCCTTTGACTAATAAAATACTATATACTACAATTCGATGATAGCTAGACAATTTAACTTAAGTATTATCTGATTTTTTTTGTATTGCCCCACACTTAAGTACATATAAGTCCATATTACTATTATATATACACTAATTTTATATAACCCAAGGAAAAAAGTCCTGAATAGATTTTAAAAATAGTCATTTGACTACAGAACAAGTTTCAGAAAACTTTCTATAAAGGAACAGATATCAAAGGTCCATATCTTAGGACTTATTGCTAATACTCTATGTTGTAGGAAAGTAGTCAGAGACAGTAATAAACAAATGCCAATGGCTGCATTTAAAATAAGCAATATTTATGTACAAAATAATTGGTAGAAGGCCCGATTTTGCTTGCTGGCATTAATTTGCTGACTCCAACCTTGAAATGTATAGAATTTTTCCTTAAGATATAAACTCAGCCTTTTTTTAGAGTTATAAAGGGAAAGGGAAGGGAGGGATAAGGGAGGGTAATTGGGGGGGGGCACTCCTGGGGATAATTGCAATATCCAGAATATTTACACATTTTATACACATTTTATATTATTTTGTTAAAATCTTGTAAGGTTGTTCAAAAATAAAATTAAAAAAAATAAATAAAATAAAATAAAATAAAATATGATAAACATAAAAAAAGATATAAACTCAGACAAGAGTAGAAATAATAACCAAATAGTTGAGACAGATTATAGGGATCATTTTTAATGTTCTTCAACAAAAGCCTATCTGCAAGTATAAGAATTCTGCCTCAAAATTAAATTCAATAAAATGTGGTCCTCTCTATCTAGGACTTGTGAGTGTCTAGAGAAATTATCTCCTGCTAGTGCCTGACACTAAATTTCCATTTGATTATATTTGCAACCAATGTTCACCTGGTTCACGAAGCCTCAAGAGAAGTAATTCTATGTTATGTTCCCTACAAAGGACAAAGAATCCACAATACGCATGTAATGATCCAGGAAGCTATTGAAAAAAATCAAGAGTATTGACTGTCTTTTTGTTTATATCACCTTCGCAAAGCAGAAGGGTCAGTAAAATGAAAATAGAGCAATATTATCTCTGACTTGAATGAAGATGCCTAAGAAAGGATAATTCACCTGGAACTTCAAATTTGTCTTGGGGAATAATAGAACTATTTTCTATAAATTTCTTTAAATGCTTGGGACATTCTTAGTTATATCCTAGATCATGAAAAAGGCCTCAGAGGACTTGATATTATCTGACAAAATGGTGGGAGGAGAAATTCCTGAATCAATGACTAGTTGATGGTTTTTGGAAGTCCTACCCCTCTTTAAGAGGTCAGGTTTGGAAATATCCTGCTTTGAGACTCCCCTACACTGAAGAAATCGCAAAAGAGTTTCACATTCAAACAAACTATATTCAAAGAATGTGAACTTTTTACACCAAAGTTACTGACACATATGGTAAGAAGTAGGTGCACTTTTTATCGGAATAACATATTTAGTGCTGCATTGATTTTCTTGTTAGTGTTTTAGGTATTATGTTTATCACCATGTTGTGAATTTTTTTTCAAGGAAAAAACTTACCTACTCACAGAAATCCTATACACACACACACACACACACACACCATCAAATTAAAATTTTGATCTAAGAGATGATAATAATGTCATTTCACAGTTGTATTATTCTCATTTGTTATATGAATTTGAAAAATGAATGAGGGGGACAAAAAATTTCTCTCTGAGTTGAATGATATGTTTAGGCAAGGGAATATTGGGGAAAGTTATTGACAATCCCATTTTATGATCATCACAGTTTTATTTTTTTATATGTGAAGAATATGACAAAACAAAATATCTGGAAACATTTTAATTAGTCTAAATGTGTATAAATAATTATAAAGGACACTACTAACTCATCGTGCTGTAGATAATGAGATAAAATTAAGAAGAATGAAACTCAGCCTAATGATGGAGAAAGCATTTTCCTACACTCTTACAAGTAAAGTCTTAATTAGCTAGAATTTGGAGAAATGAGGTGTTCTGGTAATTTAGTTTGCTGAAAAATATAAGGTAAAGAGAAAATCTTTTAGTGTATACCCATTTTGTTGCAGAGCTCCTAAAATGACTAAGTAGTATATCTTGCGTTGGTAAGTATAATTCACTGAAAATAATTTAATTTTATGGTTATTGTAGGTCATTCCAGAAAATTATTTCTCCCTTTTCTTAACTCATTTTATTGGAAACTCTTTCATGGCATTTTCACAATCTGCTTTGTGATGCATGTACTATTTCCTCTATCCTTCTATGAATGTCACAGGCAAGGGACAATGTGTTTTTCTTCATTTAGCCCCATAATAGAAAATATAATACCTCATATGTAATACATGCTCAATAAATATTTTGGATCATTATGAATTTCAATTATGACTATAATATTATACATTCAGAAATTGCCTCTTCCGTATAAGAACATGTCAGAAATAATTATGGTTGATTACAGACACAGCTAATCAAAATCTGATATGTGATCCACTTCATTAGGTCATGGACCTAATAATAAGTCCTCAGGAAATTTCTAAAAATCATGGGTAATATTTAGGAGCATGTAAAATTTTCTGCTAATCTGCTGTAAAGTTCTACTTAAAAGAAAATGAAGGCTTTTATTTGTTAGTTATTTATATTACACAAAAAATCCTTAGTTTGAATATGCAGTAGAAACTCGAAGAAAACTCTATTACTCAGTTATTAAAATATTGGTGTTTAAATTTCCATATACCTATTATATGTATTCACAATGGTATGTGTATCTTTCTATACATATATGCCTTCTTACTAAATAAAAAAATTTAGTGTTAAAATATTTTAAATGTTTTTAATATTTACAAATACAACCTTATGTAATCATTTTTAATAAGTGAATTTATTCTGACCCATATATTTAACTCAATCCTATATTTTAATTCTATTAAATTTTCATTTTCATAAATATTCTCATATAAAATTTCTATGTATACTATACCCACATTTACCTACCTAATAAAATTCCTGTAATTTGAATGGTTAGTTAAAGGATATGGAGTTATTAAAAGCTTTTGATAGGTGTTATCCTCTTGAAAAAATTATAAGTTATAATTTTGTCAATAAAATACCATGTTTATGTTTCACGAAATTTTTGATCACATTGAGTAGGAAATGATTTCATAAATTGGTGGTCCGAAGTATCTTCTTGTTCTTTTTCATTAGTAATTAATTTGAACTTTTGAATTTTTATTATGCTTCACTTGTATTTACTTACTAGTTAACTGTTGTACCATTTTTCTATTTCTGTGTTTCTTCTGTGGTTATATATTGTTAAAATCATTAAAATGTTATTTCTCTTATATATAATATTTTTCTCTGCTTGAAGGCTATGTCTTAAATTTACATATAGTTGAATCTTCAATTTTTTTGCCTTTGTAAGAGCCTAACTTTAGGATTAAGCTTTTCATAGACTGCTGTTTAAAAATGAGTTCTAATATGTATTTCTATTTCATGGTTTTACTTATGTGACATTTGTTTTATCAAATAATAATATTATTTCCCACATTTTTATTATGCTGATTAACTGCAGACAAGTCCCTATAAACTTACTGCTATGTAAAGTTTCTTGTAGGTAAAGATGTCTTGGCTAGTATGTCATGGCATTCTGTAATAGTGTACTGGTGGTCACCTGAGGCTATTGAGAGTCTGCTGTTCTCAGTACAATCTAGTCTCTCACTGTGGAAATGGACCAGCAATTGTCAATGATCCAGAAATTATTTATTATACGTGCCAAATATGGATTAGGAATCACCTGTTTAAAAAAACAGAAAAATTTGTAAATGAGAACAGGGGCGGGGGTTGTATTTCAGTTATAGTATGCATGCAGAGCATGTGCAAAGCCCTGGGTTCAATCTCCCCGAAGGAAAAAAAATTGTAAATGAATATTCTATCAAAACCCTCAGAAATGATGCCTTTGCTGTCTTCTCTCACAAGAAAAGTTATGCACTGTTTGAACAACTGTGCTATGACAGGTCATAGCTGGATTTGTGATTAAAGTTATGTAACAGTTACAAAAGCACATAGGGTATCAGACTCATATAACTTGTTTAATGCAGGCGATATAATCAAAGTTTTTTAAAAGAATTTCCAGGGTAAAATATTCTTTTTGAGCTTTGAGATAAGAAAATGCTACCTCTTAATGTAGAATAATACTGTTTGTCTCTTGCAGTTGCATCAAAAGTTTTTCCTTCTAGGACTTCTTTAGTTCAGCATGATTGGTCTCGATTGCCATTCATTCTATAGTGTATGAAATAGTCAATCAAGTGCTAAAATAAAGCCCTTGAAACTGCATGTGAGAGACAGAGTACTTTGGTCTGCATTCCCACTTTTTATCATTGTCCTTAAAGTATCTTACAAAGAAAGACATTAAGACACATGGAGTACAAAATGCTAAGCAGGTAAGATGGTAGATACTGTTCAAAGGTAAAGATGAAATCCACAGAATGGATGATAATTGTGTCGATGATTGCGTCTTATAGTTATGCCAACATACTACCATCTTTGGCAGAGAAAGAGTACCTGGAGGGAAGTGTTCATACATTTGTCCATGATAAATCTGAGCATTAAAATAACATTTACATACATGTGACATAAATATGAATTGCAAAAACACATGAATGAATATGCACATATCACACACAGATGTAAATTATACATATCCATCCATACCTAACCATCTGTGTAGACATATACATACATGTTATATGGCTGTATAAAATGCCATCTCATTACTAGTAAATGATGCCTTTATAAATCATAACTATATAGTAAGGAAAACAATCTCCTTTAATTTCACAATTAAACAGAAGTGTTTTCATCTTTCTGACTGGTATCTAGAACATACGGTTCTTTCTTTCACTGGAAACATATTCAAGTTCTTATCATAAACATATTGTAGACATGCTTTTGTTTGCATGGACAGTAATGTTATGATATAATTTAATGTGAAAATTCATATTTCATAACATGTTAAGCTATAATTTATGTGTACATGTTAATATATATAAATGCAAGTATATACTTTTGTACACATGTGGATAACAATGGGATTGAAGGATTATTGATGATTTAATTCCTACTTCCACTTCTTTCCCCTACTTTCTGAATTAGTATATTAAGCATATTAATTATCTAATCAGAAAACAATAAATCTATTTCCATTTTATAAAAGGAAATAAAGATTGACTCTGTCTAGCAACCTCATTTTTGTATTATTTGGATTCACCTTCTCTTAAAAGCAAAACTGAAGTTCTCAGAACTCTAATAGGGATCATCTAATATTCTCAAAGTTTATTCTACCTGCAGAAAAATATAATATAGGTAAATTATTCATCAATTGGAATATATTAACTAGTTACTACTCAAGATCATGCAGTCTCATTTTCTCCATTATACCATTTTCCCACAAACCACACAAGGTCAGATATATTTAATAGCCACCAATATAACAAATGGAATTGTTTCTCAATCTAATAGTATAATATTGTCATCATGTCACTTTACATCTATTTTTCAGAAGTCCATAACACATTATTTTCAAATCTCTTATATTTACAAACACACACAGATGATAATACTAAAAACCAAGTGAAGTATCTTGGTTAAAATATGAAGTTTTCCATTGAGGAAGGAGGTCTATTATTATGTTTTAAATCTGGATAAGGTGTAATGTCATACAACCTAAGGCATTTGTAGAGATGTATTGGGAAGGAGGGGGCGGGGAGGGATAAGGGTGGGTAATTGAGGGGGGCTTTTGGGGGTAAATCTAGTTTTCAGAATTTATATATATATATATATATATAATATTATTTCATTAGAAGTTTGATTGTTCATCAAATTAATTTCTGAATAAAAAGAAAAAATATGAATATTTCATGGGCTTACCTTTAAAAGTTTTTTTTTTTTAAGACATTGTGATGACACAGGTAATTGGTTGTGATGAATGGAAGGTTAATTTCTTCACTTGGAAGTGTCAGAATTGTCTCCAGGTACCGCATAGGTTCCAACTCCCAAGAAGATTACTGAGTGAGGAGTGGGATAAGCCCACTCAGTCACACCCCCCTGGAAATCTAGCCGAACCTAGAACTCCTCTTTAAGTACCAAACACCTTTCTTCTATTGACTCTGGTGCTCACGCATAGTCCTTTGTATTTGTACCTGTGCTTTCTTCTCATCTTAGAATTTTTTAGGCCTTTAAGTGCAATAGATTCTTCTCAGCTGGTCTGCTTTTCCAGGGAAGGTCTTCAATATGTGCTACATAGTATTTCTGGAAACGTATGACTGACTTTTTTGAAGTCTTTATTTTGTCAAGATCTGCAGTGTTTTCCCCAGAAGGCTCCTGTTGTGCTACTTAGTGTGGAACAATCGGTCATGAAGTCTGCTACACAGGTACATCCTGGCTGTCATTGCTGCTCTTCTCTGGGCAATCCCCTATAAAAGCAATTCCATATCTTTTCTTCTTTTTTATCTTTTAGTTTAATTTTGTACCATGTGGGAGCACATCTAAGAGCAGCTTCCAAATAAAATACATACCTGTGCTAAATTTATTGATCAGTTTGTTAAGTGTCTAAACATTTTTTTATTTTGATCTGACCTGTGATTATTAGTTTGATTTGATATACTACCTAGGTTTAAAATTGTGTTGTCAAAATTCTGAAGACGTTTCTTCGTAATCTTTTAGATTGCAATGTTACTAATTAGAATATAGTATAATTCTGGTTTCTTCAGTTTAAACTGAACTTCTTTTACTTTGGGGGCATCATAGCATGTTTATCTCTGCATTTTGGAAGTTAAATGTGCCTTCCTGAGGATACTTCTGCACACATTGCGTTAGATAATCTGCATGTCATTCATTGATGGTGAATTTCCTTGGGATTTTTTTTTTTATATTTCCCCTTCCATGTTAGCTAGGTTCTTTTTGTCTAGAATTCCTCATAGCTAGCTGTGAGAGAATCGGATTGTCTCTCAAATTGTTTTTTTTTTTTTCACATTTCTCTTCTGTATGACTTTTTTGAAAAAAAAATGTTTTTTAATTTTGGGGAGAAAACCTCTCTTCCTCCAAAAGAACTTCTCCCTTACCCCATGGAGTTCTTCTCATTGTTCCTTTCTCATGGGCTACTCTTTCATCCTCCCTTTATCCCTCTTCTTTTTTTTTTTTATCACACAAAACTGTACTTTTACTTTTAGGAAGGTATTTATTTACCTTTTTGACACTTTCTTCTTATCCCTGCACTGTCTTCATAACAATTTCTTTTGCCCCCCTTTCCCTTTCTGTTGATCTTTCTTCATCACGTTGGAGTTTCTCCTCATAGGTCTGATAATTTCTATTATCCATTCAAACTTAAGATAGAACTCGACCCAACCTGTACTGTGCTTGGTGCCTAATGAGGACCCCCAGGCACTGCATGATGTTCCATTTACTCAGAGAGAATACATCCAGCTTTCTACCATAAAGATTGGCACTTCTGGTGAAAGAGGGTCCAAAAGTGGGAGGGACATTGACTTTTCCATGTGCAGCATTTTGACATATTCCGACTTCTCAGGTCAGGCCTTCGTCTCTTGCTGCACTGTCTGGAGACCTTCATGTCCTGAGCCTGCTTGGATTTCTGTTTGGTGAATTGAAGCTCTGCTTATGTCCTCTGCACACATTTTATTGTCGATGTCTTTTCCTAACTAAATCATCTACCACTCAATTCCTCACTTTCTGTCTCTTCTATTGACATCTGCTCTCTTTCTCTTTGTGTTTGAGAACACAGGTTAGCTTGTTTTTAATGGCAAAAATTTCAGTTCTGAAATCAAGAGTATAGTCTTCAGAGCTTCATTATACTACTAAAAAGTTGATTTAGAACTTCCAAAGAGCATAGCAAAGAAATGCAATATTATACCTTCTTTACTCTCCTGAATAATCTCAATCCTTATAAAAACCTGAAATGTTTTCCTCTCACTAAATAATGTTGCATATCTCAATTTATTGTTTTATTCCAGGGGAGACAATGCTATGTCCATTTTAATTTGTTCTGTAATACTTGTGGTTTTCTGTAGGTTGACACTTGAAATACTCTTCAAAATAGAACTTTCTACTATATAGTGTGTAATACTGTGGTATCTTGAATAAATACATAGAAAGAAAATATATCTCAGGTTAATTTTAAACAAGTATATATTTTTAATCTTAGAATTATTGGGGCTGTTTTCTTAAAAAAATACCAAAGAATATTTTCTTGAATCATTATGAATTAACTGCTAATGTACCTGGACTCACTGTCAATGAGGTTTCCTATTATTTGTTTTTCATTGTATAGAAATAAATTAAAATCAATTTACTAACCTCCTTGAAGTTTTATGATGACAATTATGAAACTTCATTCTATGAAATGTGAAAAAATTATGAATCTTAAGAATCATATTATGATTTAGCTCAAATGGTGCTAAATATTTATTGTAAAAAGACACAGGAAGAAAGGTTATGATTGGGATGCGATTTTGAAAAAATGTTCTCTTTTTTGAGTGCCAACAGGTCTGAAAAAAGAAAAAAAAAGGAAATATGAGTTTTCAGTAGGATTCTCCTATGCCATGCATATCTCATGAAAGAAGGTTAGCACCATCCCTACATGACACAATATGGAGAAGTGAGGGAACATTGATTGTTGCATTTCTGGGTTAATTTTGCAGCATTTCCTCCTTAGGAACCAGGTAAATGCACTTGGTAACAGCATCTGCTGATGCTTTTGAGTAGGATGTTGTGTACATGTGTGACTTCCATCTGAAGAGCCTGAGTACAGACTGCTGTTGCCTTGTTGGTCTGGCAAGGGAGGAGCACTTTGCACTTAGTAAGAGAGAATCCATTTTGGTTTTTAGCTCCATTATGTTTTACTCTACCACTTTGCCAGACCACTTAGTCTATTTTCTCCTCTAAAAGATCTTTTCAATGATATGTTTATTCCGAAAATCTACTAATACAAGGTGAAAACCTGCCTTCAAAAATTTAATTTCCTTTTCCTTTCTCTTGGAATTTAAATATCAATAAAAAAGCTACTATTTAATTTGATCATCTTCTGTTTAAAGGGCATTTGGCAGATTTTCTTTCAAGAACTTCAGTTCCATTTCTTAAATTATTCTTTTAAGCCCTGGCATATTCTTAATATCTATAATGAAATGCACTGAAATACTCCAATGCTATTCTGTTGCCCATTTAATCTACCCCAGTCAGATCATTTTTTAGTCCCCCTCTTATGAACTTTACCTACAAGAATTCTTTGTTACCTACAATAACTTTGCTATTTTGCTTTTTTTCTTTCTGAATATATGATATAGCAAGACATTTACTACATTGAAAAATTTTTCAGGCAATGAAAATATTCTAGAACTAGAAAGTGGTGCTGGCTGCACCACACTGCAAATGTATTAAATACCACAGATTTGTGCATTTTAAAATGACTCAAATGGTGAAATTTTTGTTAAGTGAATTTTATCACAATGAAAAGAAATCAGTCAATTAAATCAGGCTTTATTATCTCAGCTATTTACGTAGCACACAATTAGATGCTCAATAAATGGGACTACTGTTAGGTTGATTCCAGGCAACT
>PVKS010054210.1:0-10145 GCA_004027875.1 Aplodontia rufa
CTGCTAGAATCTGGGGCAGGATGGTGGCTCAGCATTGTGGCGCTTGCGTGGCATGCATGAGGATGTGAGTTTGAGCCGCAGCACCACATACACAGCTAAGCGTCAGAGCAACGAAAACCACATGAAAAACTAAATCCAATTGTTTCTCTCTCTCTCTTTCTCTCTTTCTCACGGTCTCTCCCTTTCTCTTAAAAAATAAATAAATAAAATACTGCTAGAATCTGAAAACAATGTAGGGTACACACTCCAAAATACACAGATTCCCATTCTGTGCCTGGAAGGGACTGTTTTCTTCTTTTTTATGGGTTATCATCGCTGGGGGCTGGAGTGGTGGCTCAGTGGTGACAGTGATTGTCTGGCATGCGTGAGGACGAGAGTTCAAACCCTAGCACCACATACACAACAAAGTCTTGGAGCAACGAAAGCCATGTGAAAAATTAAATAAAATTGATTCTCTCTGTCTCTCTCTCTCTCTCGCTGTCCCTCTCAAAAAAAAAAATTATCATCATCATCATCACCATCATTTTTTTTTTTAAAGAGAGGGACAGTGAGAGACAAAGAGAAACAGCTTTATTGAATTTTTCACGTGGCTTTTGTTGCTCCAACACTTAGTTGTGTATGTGGTGCTGGGGTCTGAACTTGGGTGCTGAACTTGGGTCCTTGCGCATGCCAGCCAAGCACCTTAACCGCTGAGCCACCGCTCCAGCCCCCATCATTTTGATACATAGGTCTCTCTGTGTTGCCTACACTGACCTCCAACTCCTGGACTGAAGCTGGATCTAGAGGTGCATGCGATCACACCTGGCTTCAAATTAATATTATTTAAATGGACAAATCATAATTGTTCACCTTTATGTGTACAATGTGATGTTTCACACACACACACATACACACACAAAATGTAGAATGATTGAATCAAACCAAAGAGCATATCCATCCATCACCTCACTAATCAATTGCAGTGGTGAGACATTTGGAATTTACTCCTATTTTTTGTTTATTTATTAATTTATTTTGGTACTAGGGATTGAACCTAGGGGTGCTCAACCACTGAACTACATCCCCAACTCTTTAATTTTTTTAATTTATTTGTTTTTTTAAAGAGAGGACAGTAAGAGAGAGAGAGACAGAGAAAATAATTTTTTATTGAATTTTTCACATGGCCTTCGCTTCTCCGACACTTAGTTGTGTTATGTACGTGGGTGCTGGGGTTCGAACCCATTTACTTGCGCATGCTGAGCCAAGTGCCATAACTAACCACCAAGCCACTGCTCCAGCCCCATTTTTTAAATTTGATTAGTTGTTGAATATGGACTTACAATTAGGGAATCATTGTCTAACAATCAAGAACAAATGTATATTCACAGAGCAAGCCAAGGCTGATGCCATTCCATGTTTCCCCCCTTGGGTTCCCCAAGGTTCCATGTTTCCCCCAATTAAACCCCTGTGTTAAATGGACTTCTCATGGGTCAGAGGTTTCCCTCTGAGTTGATTCCCCCACACTCCCTCTGGTCTCCTGGATGTCCTTCCTATTCCTCCCCCCATTCCTGCCCCTCTTCCCACGTCTCCCAGCATCCTAGGCCAAGTTGCTCTTTTCATTTTTTATTCTGAGACAGAGTCTCACTAAGAGGTCCAGACTGGCCTTGAACTTGCAATCCTCCTGCCTCATCCTCCCCGGTAGCTGGGATTAGAGGTGTGTGCCGCCAAGGCTGGGATTATGCACTTGACCTTGGTTTGCTCTTGTGGGGTTTTTCTTTTTTTATTTGTTTTTGCCACGCTGGGGATGGAACCCAGGGTCTTGGGCATGCTAGGCAAGTGCTCTACGGCAGGGCCACATCCAGCCTGGCCCTTCATCCTGCTGCACAGGGAACCTGCAGTACCCAAGGCTCACGCTTGCTGACATCTCCCTCTAGGGGGCTGTGAAGGAAAAACACATTTGTCCGGTGTGTAATAAAGATGTTTGTGGGGGTTGGGGGTTTAGCTCAGTGGCAGAGCGCTTGCCTAGCATACGCAAGGCCCCCAGTTCGGTCCTCAGCCTTGAAAAAAAAAAAAAAGATGTTTATGACTATGCATAGCGAATACTGCCACAGGCAAGAGAGAGGACAGGGAAAGAGCCAGACAATAAATAAACCAACTCAGGAATAAGAGGCTTTAATACTCAGAGTTCAAGGAGTGAAAGATCTGGGCACCCGCTATGAATGTGCAGCTTTGGACTGGCGGTGCAGGGGAGGCTGGGCAAAGACAGCAACTTTGTTTATTTATTTGAGATAGGAAGTTTTGCCTAACAAATTAGCAGTAATTTTTTTGTATTTTATTTTATTTATTTTTTTGGTACCAGGAATTGAACCCAAGGGCTCTCTACAACTGAGCCCACATCCCTACCCCTTTATATTTTTTATTTTGAGACTAGTTCTTTCTATGTTGCTGAAGCTGGCCTCAATCTTGTGATCCTCCTGCTTCAGCCTCCTGAGTTGCTGGGATTATAAGCATGGCACTGTACCCAAATAGCAGGGTTTGTTTTTTTTTAAATTGACAAGTCAAAATGGTCTGTGTTTATGGTATACCACATGGTGTCTTGATACCTGAATACACTATGGAAAGGGTAAATTAAGCTATTTAACACATACATTGGCCCACAAATATCACTTTTGGTGTATTCAAAATCCACTGGGAGATTTTCAATACCATGATACATTATTATTAGCCATAGTCATATATGTTGTGCAGTGAGCCTCCTGAACCTCTTCCTCTTGTGGAACTGAAACTTTGTATCCTGAGGAGGATACACAGACTCCTCAGGACCTCCCCTCCCCAGCCATGGTAACCATCATTCAGTTCCACAGCTTTCCGCATGGGCGAGATCACACGGTATTTTTCTTTCTATGTTTGGCCTCTTTCACTTAGTATACAGTTCTGCAGGTTTGTCCAATTTTTTATTTATTTATTTATTTTAAGATTTTTTTTTCTTGTTTTAAGAAAGAGGGGACAGTGAGAGAGAGAGAGAGAGAGAGAATCAATTTTTATTTAGGTTTTCACATGGCTTTCGTTGCTCTGAGACTTAATTGTGTACGTGGTGCTGGGGTTTGAACTCGCATACTCGCACGTGCCAGGCAAGCACTGTAACCTCTGAGCCACCCCTCCAGCCCCCAGGTTTGTCCATGTTGTAGGAAATGACAGGGCTCCTACTTTTCTTTATTTTGTGATACTGGGAATTGAACTCAGGGCACCATAGGCAAGTGTTATCTTACTGAACTACAATCCCAGGTCTCTATTTTATTTTGAGATGGGAATCTAGTTAAGTTGCTGAGGCTGGCCTTGAACTTGTGATCCTCCTGCCTCAGCCTTCTGAATAGCTGGAATTCCAGGCGTGGGCATTTGCGCCCAGCTCTCTTTCCTTTCTCCGGTGCTGAGGAATGGAACCCAGTGCTTTGCACACCCTAGGCAAGCACTGAGCTACACCCCCAGCCCATTGCTTTATTTTTTTTTAAAGGCTTAATAATATTTTTTTTAGAGCTAAAAACATTTGGTTTATTTGCCTATTTTTTTGTTTTTTAATTTTTTTTATTAGAAGTATATAGAAATACATTATCAAAACATTAGCAATCAATGAATATAAACTTTGTTATCGAGGGGAAAAGAATAATTTTTTTTTAAAGAGAAGGACAGTGAGAGAGAGAGAGAGAGGGAGAGACAGAATCAATTTTTATTGAGTTTTTCACATGGCCCTTGTTGCTCTGAATAATTTCATTGTGAATGTATACTATTGGGTGATGCAAGGACCCCCTCCCAGATGGCGCTTAAGGACCTTCTCTTCTGGATCCTAACCTTCCAGTGGGTGTGAGCATGCACCCAATAGTGTCCCTATACACCCATCTCTGTGACCACCAGCCAATCAGTACCTGCCCCCTGTTCTTGGCCATTTAACCCCCACATAGAAACCCCCATCCAGCCCTATAAAAGTGTCTGCAGTCTCTCAAGCTCCCTCTCTCTCTCTGCTGCTCTCCCACCTGCAATAAAGTCTAGCCGGTGTCTGTGTGGGTTTCGATCCTTTCTTATGCCACATTTTACTGATGGACGCTTAGGTTGTTTCCTCATCTTGGGAATTGAGAATTAGTTCTGTAACAAACAAGGATGCAGACTTCTCTTCAACATCCTGACTTCATTTCCTTTGGATATGTATTCAAGAGTGGGATCGCTGGATCGTATGGTAGTTCTATTTTTAATTTTTTGAGGATCCTGAAATGATAACATCTAAGCTGAGAACTGAAGGTTGAGGAGGAGCCAGTTACCCAAAGATCCCACCAAAGGCTGGTCATCTCAAACACAGGGAACAGTTTGCACAAGGGCCTACAGAAGGAATCTATTTAAGTGCTTAATGAGGCCCCACAGCCAAAGCTGTAGGAGAGAGAGAGGAGGGAGCAGGGAGGGGAGATGATGGATGTAATGGGAGGTAGAAATGAAAGCCTGCAGGAGCCAGATCTTGAAGGCATTTTAGGACATGGTAGAGGATCTGGCTTTTGTTCCAAGTGGAAAGGAACGTAATTAGAGGCCTTTGAGTGGAAATGACATAATGCGATTTCTGTTTCTGAAAGGATCTTGCTGAATGGAGGAAAGATGGCAAAGAGTGAACGTGCACAGGAAGTCTAAGCCCCGTGCAGTGGTGCACACCTGTAATCCTAACCACTTGGGAGGCTGAGGAGGGAGGATGCCAAATTCAAGCCAGCGTGGGCAATTTAGTGAGACCCTGTGTCAAGAATAAAAAATAGGGGTTGGGTACTTAGCTCAGTGGCAGAGTGCTTGCCTAGCATGCGCAAGGCCCCGAGTTTGGTCCTCAGTCCTGAAAAAATAAATAAATAAATAAACCAGGCATGGTGGTGCATGCTTGTAATCCCAGCAACTCAAGAGATGGAGGCCAGATTGCAAGTTTGAAGCCAGCTTCAAAAATCTGGCAACGTGCTAAGCAATTTAGTGAGACCCTGTCTCAAAAAATAAAAAGGACTGGGGATGTGGCTCAGTGGTAGAATACTTGCCTAGCAAGTGTGAGACCCTAGTTTTGATTCCTGGTACCAAAAAAGAAGACAGGAAGTTAAGTGAAGGCAGGGACTCTGGTGAGCGGTGGTGCCTGTGGTGGGGTGGGGGTGAGCTTTGTGGGCTGTGTCAGGGAGGGAATTCCTTCCTTGAGCAGTATTTACAGGTGCTGGGCTTGGCGGCACTCAGGAGGCTAAGGCAGGAAGACCACAAGTTCAAAGCCAGTCTCAGCAACTTAGTGAGGATCTGTCTCAAAATGAAACATAAAACAACAGGCTGGGGATGTGGCTCAGTGGTGAAGGTTGCAGGTACTTTGTGTTTGTCTGCAGGCTCTGCAGACAGGGGCTGTTATGCCTACCTGGGAAGGCTGACAATGACCCGCATGTGCACGTAATGTCAGACGATGTGTGAGCAAGGAAGAAAGTCACCTAGGCAAGAGACTCTGCACCCAAATGCACTTCCACGTACGGTGGGCAGGGAAGGCCCCTCTGAAGATGAGGCTTGATTTGGGGCCTCAATGCCTGTCCTGGCAGACAGAAGAGCAGATCCTGACACCTTCTGCAGGTGGGAGTGTGTGTGGTTCCTTCTAACAGCTATGAGATGGGTGCTGTAGCAAGAAGAGTGAACAAGGGGAGAGAAGTAAGAAGCAAGATCTGACAGCCAGGGGTTGGAGCGGTGGCTCAGCAGTTATGGTATTGGCTTGGCATGCACCAGTGCACGAGTTCAAACCCCAGCACTACATACATGATGAAGAGTCGGGGCGGCCAAAGCCACATGAAAAACTAAATAAAAAATTGCTTCTCTCCTTCTCTCTCTCTCACTCTCCCTCTGTCTTTGAAAAAAAAAAAAAAAAAGATCTGACAGCCAGGGAAGCTTGGGGAGGGAAGCTAACTTGGAGAACAGATCCCAGAGGACTGGACTGTGGATCCAGGAGGGGCTGTGCAAAAGCAACGGGCTGGCTTGGTGCAGGTTAATTGACAGCTGTCACGGAGGTCACCAATAATGATAGGTCCCCTTGCTCACAGGATTCCTAACTTGTGAGTTTGTCTTTCTTTCTGCATGTATACACACAAACACACACACTCAGTCTTAGTAGAGGAACTGGTATTAGTATTTAGGGGTCCTATGGGGCTTAGGACTAGGAGATTTCCCCATAAAATTCATACTTTGAACCGATTCCCGGTGTGATAGTGTTAGGAGGTACGGTCTTTTGTGGGGTGACTGAGTCACTGTGAAAGTCTATCCAGGAACTATGAGGCCATCTGAAGTTCTCCTTAACTCCAACACCTTGCTGGGAGAGGCTGGACATGGAACACTCCTACCAGTTGTCCCTGCACATGCCAGGAACACAAGGCCCTGTGACACCTCACCTGGCTGTTTCTCAGGGTGGTGTCTGCCACCAAAAACCTTGATGGCTGAGAGGATGTCTCCCTCGGGGACAGAGTAGGTGGATTTGCCTGGGCTTGGAACCCATCTGGCCTCTCTGTGTCCCTGGGTGAGACCTGAGGATGAGGGAAACAGGCCCCAAACACAACGCTGAGACTGCCTGCTCTGCTGTGAGCTACGACATGCTCTGTCCCTGGCCCAGCGTCAGTGTCTTCTGCCAGCATCCATGGAACAAGAACAAGACAGCTTCTCAGCGTATATGTACTGCAAAATCCCGGACTCTGACAAACACAGCCTTGAGGAATAGCTCGCTTTTCGCTCTGAGGTCTCCGAGAGCCCCAGCGATGGATGTGGGCTCAGACTCTCGATTCCAGACCTGAGGAACAGAACCTTGGTTCCCATTCAGGGTGAAGCACTTGGTCTCTCAAGGGATTTGGAAGGATGCAAGGAGAGTAGTAAACGGCTAAGAGAAAGTAACTCTTCTGAGAATTATTGCCTCGCTCTTATGGGGCTTGCAGATGCATCCCGGAAGAGGAAGAAGGGCTCATCTGGAACATTCTGTGCAGCCAAGGAGCATATCCAGATGGTTTGGGTCAAGGTATTCTGAAAGGGAAATGGATTTATTTGGGGGGTTGGCTGCCCGTGCTTGGAGGGACTGCATAGCCAGTGGTCATGGCTAACAGGATGCGGATAAATATGGTTTCCATCGACCCCCACTAAATGTCACGTTCCAGCAAGAAGAGACTGAAGGTACTTGGTGTTTGTCCTCAGAGCCCATCTCAGAGTTTGGGACAGGGCTGGAGTGAATGGATGCTGTGTGGGTGAAGAGGTGGTTGAGGGAAGGGATGGAAGGAGCGAGTGGAAGAAAGCGTCAGGAGGTGAGAGTGTAAGGGGAAGGGTGGAAAGGGCGCTATCTCGCTGTCTCATGATGTCATAGGTCATGATTTTTTTTTTTTTTTTGTCTTGAAAACCATGAGTCATCCCTGTACCTGTTGGTAAAGATCCGAAAGGAGACAAAGAGAAACGATTGCTGCTGTAGTGGAGCTTAGGGGAAAACAGACATTAGTAGAAGTTGTGCAAATGAGATTGGAAGCCTTGCTGGAAAAGGCAAAGGAGCATTGATCTGCAGGGCCAGGAGGTTAATTAAAGAAATTGGAGAAAAATGAGATTATGGCATTTGCAGGAAAATGGATGAGACTAGAGACCATCATGTTAACGCAAATAAATCAAACTCAGATGGCTGTGGGTCATGTGCTTCCTCTCCTATGCGGGAGCTAGAGAGGATAAAGGAAAGCAAAGGTGGGGATGGGTCAGCAGAGGAAAGGGACCAAGGGTCCGGAGTCAGGCAACGGGAGGTGCTGAGGAGGGATATTGGCCAAATTATACCGCCATTATATGGTGTGCTTGTACAAATGTGTAGCAACAAATCCCATCCATGTGTATAACTGTCCTACCCCCGAGAAGTCAAGCATTATGTACACAATCATTTAATTCTGTAAAATTCACAATCTTGGGGCTGGAGTGGTGGCTCAGTGGTTACAATGCTTGCCTGGCATGTGGGAGGACCTGAGTTCTAACCCCAGCACCACATATACAGCAAAGTCTCAGAACAACGAAAGCCGCACGCAAAACTAAATGAAATTAATTCTCTCTTTCTCTCACTGTCCCTCTCTCTTTAAAAAAAAAATTCACAATCTTATACATATATAAATATAATAGGGGACATAATATAGAAGAATCAAGAGACTGTGGTGTGGGCAATGTGGGGGTAACCATGGTTTAGGATCAAATGCATACCATATTGTTACTTTATATGCATTTATGATTGTAAGACTACTCAACTCTTAATAAAAAAATAATTAAAAAATAAAAGATTAGGGCTGGAGCGGTGGCTCAGCGGTTTCAGTGCTTGCCTGGCAAGCACGAGGACCCGGGTTCAAACCCCAGCACCACGTACACAGCTAAGTGTTGGAGCAACTAGGGCCATGTGAAAAACTAAATAAAGTTGTTTCTCTCTTAAAAAAAAAAATAAATAAATAAATAAATAAAAGATTAAAAAATAATTGTAATGTACCAATACTAATGTGGGGGGAGTTGGTGGGGAGAAAGGAAAAAGAGGATTGTATGCACAGTCTAGGTCCCAGGCCCTGCATACCTAGCTCAGGACTCCCTGTCTGCTGTACTGAGTACCAATAGGGGTGCCGAGAGAGAGAGAGAGAGAGAGAGAGAGAGAGAAACTATTTCTAAATAATTCGGGGCAAAGTCTGGGATCCAGTGGGTCCCTATACCTCAGACCTATAGGTGCATAATGTGTCTTCAACCAAAACGCAACATTCAGTGTCCAAAATATTAGACACGGTTTTCATGCCTTATCCATGACTAGCTCTTGGGAAACAGCTGAGTAAAAAGTTTGAGGGGTGCTAACATTTCTTACATTCCGGCTCAAATTGACCCCCAAAGAAATGGGGTTTGGCCCACCTAGATGAGGAAATGGAATATATCAGTCAAGGTTCAATCAGGCGCAGTGGTGCACGCCTATCATCTCAGCAACTTGGGAGGCTGAGGCAGGAAGATCACAAGTTCAAGGCCAGCTGCAGCAACTTAGGGAGGACCTAAGCAACTTAGTGAGATCCTGCTTCAAAATAAAAAATCACCAGGGCTGAGGATGTGGTTCAGCGGTTAAGTGCTCCTGAGTTCAATTCCTGGTACCATAAAAAAAATTTTTTTTAAAAGGTTCAATCAGAGAGGTGCTACCACTCCACACGATACAGGCTGTGAGATTTCTTGTTGGAATGAGACCACTGGCCACTACAGGAGCTGCCTTAGCCCTCTCCTCAAGGCTGTTTTGCAGTTGGTATTGGATATGAGGTGAGTGGGACCAGCTATTGAAGACAGAGAGGTGAACCTGACCTGGGGGAGGGCAAAGATGAAATTGAACCGGGGGGCTGGGCTGTTGGTCGGGGCAGAGCAGTTGCCTAGCGTGTCTGGGGCACTGGGTTCCACCCCCAGCACTACAAAAACAGGAAGCAGAGTGGTGTCTCACTGCCTCTAATTATTTTTAAAAATGTGGGCTGCTGGGTGACTAAATGGCTTAAAGCGTGTAGACTCCTTAGGTCACCACCCAGCCCAGTGCTCAAGAGAGGGCAGCCACTCTGGTCCTTCAGGCCTGGAGACGGCGAGAACCCCAGGCAGGTCTCATCGCCAGCCTCAGCATATTGTCATCTTAGAGCTCATTACTGCTATGAAGTAAGACGGAAGGGCAAGGAGCCTTATCTTTGATCGAAATTACTGTTGAGAATGGAGTCTGCCAGCTGCAGCTTCTTCCTGCAGTTCAGAAGAAAATCCCGGAGATAACATTTTTTTTTTTTCAGGGCTGAGGACTGGGGGCCTTGTGCGTGCTAGGCAAGTGCTGCTCTGCCACTGAGCTAAATCCCCAACCCCCTAACATTTTTAAGAAAATCATTAGTGGGGCTGGAACGGTGGCTCAGAGGTTACGGCGCTTGCCTGGCTTGTGCAAGAATCGGGTTCAAACTCTGACACAAGGAAGTGTTGGAGAACAAATGTCACATGAAAAAATAAATAAAATTGATTCTCTCTCGTTGTCCCTCTCTCTCTCTCTCTCTCTCTCTTTTTTTTAAAGAAAGAGGGGACAGTGAGAGAGAGCAACAGAGAGAAGCAATTTTTATTTAGGTTTTCACATGGCTTTCATTGCTCCCAGACTTGGTTGTGTA
>PVKS010054211.1:0-10128 GCA_004027875.1 Aplodontia rufa
GATCTCCAGATTTGAAGAGAACAAGCTTGCCTGTGTCAGTGCCAAGGATAATTTTGTCATAAGCTATGGATTTATGGGCTAGATGACTTTCTTGACATTCTCCTTATAAATTTTGAGAGAATAAAAACTAATATTGATGTAGTTGTTTCCCAAATTAATAGTTATTTCAGGTAGCTCAGCATATTTATTACACTTTATTAAATCAAATATGAGTGTATTTATACAATGACTATTAACCTAGGAAATCTTCAAAGGTCAAAAACACAACGAGAAGGTTTTGAAAAGAGTCAGCTTATGTGCCAAAAAGAAAATGAAGTTCAACTAGAAACAGAAATGAGGATTATATCCTGTGCATGGTGGAGAGAAATCACATATCAGAGCATGGCATTGTGGTCCCCCAACTGAGGTTCCTGATCTCCCAAAACAGTAATGTGCTGCGACTCAATTGTCCTCAGTACATGAAGACCACCTTGTGAGGGTTATTTCTTGCTCAGTGCTAGGTTCATAGTTGGCATCAAAATGTATTTACTGAATCTACTTGAGAGGAGATATTCTCTTTTTTGAGCAGAGATGCATTGTAGGCCTCACTACATCCTGGAGAAAGTCAACATAATCTTAGGGCTTATTCTGAAATAATTTTGAAAGAATGAAATATAATTTGTTCTAATACAGAACCCAGTACTTCCCCTTTCCTCCTTTCCCTTCCTCCTTCCATCTGCATACATATATTTTGTCTTTCTCTTCATTTTGGAGATATATGTATATTGTCATTTGTCCAAAGATTCCAAGAAGAATAAAAAAATTGTTTCAAAGCTTCCAGAGTAAAGAGTAGTTTGAAGTCACAGTGGGTAGTGTGTATGATTTTAATTTTTAGAGATTCTAGGGTTTCTTTGTATTGAGCAGGGCATATTTATAAAGGTCAGCTATTTAATAAAGTAGCAGCATCAGCGATATTCAAGTTTGTAAATCAGGCATAAATTACCTCCTTAGCACAAAATAAAGGCTTTTAGACTAGTATGTTCTTTCTTTTCTTTTTTGTGGAGGTGGGGGTTGTACTAGGGATTGATCCCAATAGCACCAAAACACCAAGCCGTATCCCAGCTCTTTTTATTTTTTATTTTGAAACAGGGCCTCAATAAGTTGTTGAGGATGACTTTGAACTTGTGGTCCTCCTGCCTCAGCCTCCTGGGAACTGGGATAACAGCCATATGCCACGGTATCTGACTGACATATTCTTTTTTCTTTTTTTAAAGAGAGAATGACAGAGAGAGAGAGAGAGGCAGAGAGAATCAATTTTTATTGAGTTTTTCACATGGCTTTCGTTGCTCTAACACTTAGTTGTGTACATGGGTGCTGGGGTTTGAACCCATGTACTTGCGCATGCCAGGCAAGCACTGTAACTTCAGAGCCACCGCTCCACCTAATGACTAACATTTTTAATGAATGTGACAAAATAATTTCTGGAGGTTGTCATCAATTTAGTTTCATAACAGTACTCCTGATGGAAGTTTGATGAAATATAATGTGTTCAAAGCTATTGGGTTTCCTATTGGGTTCACCTGCAATGTACCCGCAACAGGCATTTTATGTTTTTAGGTAAAGGCAATGACAGAGTAGTTTGTTGAAAAGGCACTGAATGAAACATATAACCAAATCTGATAAAGAAAAAAATAGACTCATGACTTTACTTCTTTAACATATCGCATTACACCAGTCAGAATGGCAAAAATGAAGAAAGTAAACAATAATAGATGCTGGAGAGGATGTGGAGAGATAGGCACACTAACACACTGTTGGTGGAGCTGCAGACTGGTACAGGCCCTCTGGAAGGCAGTGTGGAGAATCCTCAAAAACCTAGGGATGAGCCCACCATACGATCCTACTATTCCACTCCTGGGTATCTTTCCAGGGGATTTAGAATCAGCACATTATAGTGACACAGCTATGTTCATATCAGCTCAATTTACTATTGCTAGACTATGGAAACAACCCAGATGTCCCTCACTGGATGAATGGATCCAGAAACTGTGGTACATATGTACCATGGAATTTTACACAGCAATTAGAAACAATGATATTGCAGCCTTTGAAGGTAAATGGATGGCTATGGAAGAAATTATGCTTAGTAATATCAGCTAAACCCAGAGATCTGAGGGTCGATTGTCTCCACTCATCTGTGGAGGTTGGGACTAGACCCTTGTCAGTGAGAAAGTTGGTCTATTATCATGTGTTAAATCCAGATAAGGTGTAATGTTATACAGCCTAAAACTTTTTAAGAGATATTGTGGGTAAGGGAAAGGTGGGATATGGGTGGGAAATTGGGGGGGCACTCCTGGGGGTAAATCTAGTATCCAGAAACTATACACATTTCATATTATTTTATTAAAAATTTGTATGGTTGTTCAAAAGTAAAAATTAAAATTAAAAGAAATAAAAATAAAGAGGACAAAAAACAATTCCTTCTGGTTTACCTACTCCCTGCCCACAACTTTATAAATAAACCCTTTGTAAATAAACTAACCTTGATTTTAAAAAAAGAAAAAATAGGTACTCATTTACTTATGAATCAGTAATGTCAATGGTATTGCGTATTAGTATGGAGGAACTTACTGGATAAAATAAAACATTGCAATTGTCATAATCTTCCATGAAATGCCACCTTTTCTAGGTTTGTGAACAGGCAACATTGGAATGTCAGACAGAGGAAGGACAGTATAATCACCCCTTTGTTAATTAGGTCTTAAAGAGTAGTAGGTTTCAGTCCTGGAAAATATTGTCTTATATTGAAAGTCATATTATCCATTTCCACTGGGAGTGTCCGAGTTCCTATTTTATCTAGTCAAGGTATTCCATAGTTAAATGGAAGTGTATAATAAATGAAATGTTTAGTAGCTTCATTTCATATTTAGTAGTTTTCTATTATTTAATTTATGCATGACATTGTGTTACATTTCAATATAATTATGCAAGCATGGAATGTAGTTTGCTTCAATTCTGCTTCAATATTTCCCCTTTCCCTCCCTTCATTCCTCCCTCCATTCTTAGTAATGTGATTTTCAGGTAGAATTTGACACAAGCAACATCATTTTGAAACATATCCTTCATCTTGGAATAAGAATCACTTCAGTCACTGACTTAACCTGCCAGGGAACCCCAGACAAAACTACATTTTCATGCAAAGAAACCCCAAGGATTTCTCCATCATCCCACAGAGAAAGGAGAGGATGCAAATCTTGATAAAACCCCAGTTCAACATGGAATAGTGACCATCTCAAAGAACGGAGGTGATGACCAAAAGTACCCTTCCCTGAAAATCTCTAGCAATGGCCTATCCACAAAAGTCCCCCCACTCCCTCAATCCTCTCTATCTCCCTAGGCTGCAAGTGGATGGCAGATCTCAGTCTTCACTGGGTGACCATGTACAGGTTTGTCCTGAAAAGCCTGTACTACTGTTGGACCACCTCTCCTGTCTTTATTCTCTTCATTTGCTTTATATCTTAGAGTTATTGCTGTGTTGGTTTAGTGGGACATACAGATGTAGCGATTATTTGAGACCGCATTTTGATCGCATAGATGAAACTTTGTAAATAGGTGCCGTTTAGCATATAATAAAATGAGTTTAGAACTTATTCCACACAAACACAAAATCTAATTAGTGACTTTTATCTTTTCACCATATAGTTATTTAAAGTTTTTGTGCATTATAAACATACACAATACTTGGATACAATATGCTATATTGTTATATTGTGTGATGTACCTCACTCAGTCTCCTTTCTCAACACTACATAAATGGCTAAGTGTCTGTGCAATGAAAGCCTCATGGAAAACTGAATAAAAATGATTCTTCCTCTCACTCTCACTGTCCCTCTCTCTTTAAAACAATTTTAAAAATATTTTAAAAATAAAATATAAAACATCCCAGGGACTCCAAAAATCCAATTTACACTTGCCTTAGAAAAATTGTATATGACTCTTTAGAGCTAATATTTTTCCCTCGAGATGACATGGATTCAATGCAAGCAGGATAGGTAGAGCCATAACCCTTGGAAGGAGAATGGCTGTGGTGATTATGTACTTGAAAGTGATATTCAAGCATTACACACACATATCACATCATTACTGCTTCCACAGTTCTCTTAAACCTAAAATTTATTATTAGATTATAATATATATATCAATAAATTAAAATCAAATTAATATCTGTGGGTATTTGTAGATGCAAATGAATGAAAATATGGAAAAAATATGGGGTAGATGTTTATCTGGTTTTAATTTCTGAGGATGACTTGTAGAAAGCACAGTGGCTGATTGAAATAAGAATTTTGCTTTTTTGTGTGTGTGGTGGTATGTATGTGTTCCTGTACTAGTAAGAATCAAAAAGAGATAAGGCTAGTTTATATAGTCTTATAGACTCTGTTGTGTAAAAGCTTGGTAGTCTGTGTCATATACTATCTGTTCTTTAATAACAAGTATATAATTGCCACTGTAAATTATAAAGTAGAATAAAAGTGGTAACCAATCAAAATAAACATAATTAAATAATGTGTGAGGTTTAAATGATTCATAATCATGTCTGCGATTCCTTTCTCCGTTATTATATACATTTCTATTTATAATACCTGCAGGGTATTCAAAACTAGGCAGTGAAAATTGTTCAAAAGTTTTTAAATCTAAACCGTTTGAGGACAGTCAAGTTTCCTCTTGGGTTATTTTTAGGGATTTTAAGTGGAATCTTCTGTCTCTTTGTTTGTTTTTATCCAGGACATACCAGAGCCATGTAACCTCTCTTGGAAACACTGGGAAAATTTCTCTCTCCAGTGGTCTTCTTCCCCCAGAGTATGCACTCATTGCTCTTTGCCTGTGGGTGCTCATATTCCCCAGATTAGGAGGATGTGTGACTCTCCATATTTGCAGTGCATTTGGGAGTATTTTCATTCCATTGGTTAAAAATTAAAAATAGTAATTCAAGACATTTCTCTGGGACTTCTTTTCATATCATATCAACTCTCTTAATTTCCACATAATAACAAGCAGAAAAATGAGTAAAGAACGGGTTTGTGAGGAAATATTCTCCAAATGAACTCGTTTGATTTCACATTATATAATGATTAAAGGAGATGTTATGCCACTATTTGCCCAATAGCATGCTTTTTTTCTTTTTACTGAAAGAGGGACAGTGAAACAGAGAGAGAGAGAGAGAGAGAGAGAGAGAATCAATTTTATTTTGTGGATTTTGTGGCTATGGGACTTCATTGTGTACTTGGTGCTGGGGTTTGACTCACATACTCATGCAGGCCCTGCTGAGCCAACACTCCAGCCCAAGTATGTTTTTACTATCATTAATAGAGAACACTTAGCAAAGTAGAACTTTGATATCTATGGCAATAACATAATTCCATAAATATTAACACATTAACAATCTTTTTATTTAGAAAAAAATTTGGTAGAAGGTGAACCACATGGCCACTCAGAGGACTTCCAGTTTCACTCCTCAAGAGATGTTTATAGAATATCCCTCCATTTTAACTCATTTTCTAATCTTCTGACTAGGAAGGAGTGCTCCAAACTACTCAACTGAGACCCGTTTGCAAGGAAGAATGGTTTGCCATCTAGGTATCCGGAAGTGCCCTTCCTATTCAGCAAGCAATTGTATGGCATCAGGCAGTGAATTCAAAAAGCAGAAAACAAGCAAAGATGGAGGAAGAGCTAAATGTCAGTGTGCATGCAAAATGGCTTGGGGCTGGCTGACATTTCACACTGAGCATAAAGGAATGAGCCATGTCTAAACACCTGTAGAGTGATTGGAGAACATGAGATAGGGTTCTCTCTGGTTTGTTTTCAGGACTTGAGCCTGATCCCAGGGCCACACTAGCACACAGTGACCTCCTTTAGCCATTTGCCTCAATCTCTAGAGGGAGTGCTTTGTTCATTTGCACTCTCTGGCCTGGAAGGTGCAAGCCTCTTGCCTGAGTGTCCCACAGACTATGAAGACAGGTGTGTGCCACAGGGCCCAGAGATAACCTGCAAACCTCAAAGCCAGAGGGAACAGAGCTTGAAAGGTTTGAAAAACAGAGCCCCTCAGGTACCAAGGCTGCTTCCACAACAGTGTGAGCCAGTGTTGATTGTGTGTGACACACAGCCAATGGCTGCTGAGGCTTGCCATTGGAAGGAAAACACTGAGTGGCAGTTGGTCCCTTGCTGGTCTTGCACACACACATGCTGATGATGCTGCACTCCCCAGCCAATCAGAACTGTACAGGAGCATTCACATGCAGTGGAATTTGGCCCTGTTACTTGGCAACCACTGTTAGGGAGTTCAGAGCTACCAAAGCACAGAGCTCTGCTCTTGGGGCACTGTGAATAGACACAGCTGGCTTGACTCTAAGTGCTTAATTTGGGTCACTGAGCAGGTTTCCAGCCAAGCTGGTGGAAAGGTGCCACTGAGCCTTGACCTGTGCCAAGAGGAAAGGTTTTTTGTGCCAGCTTAGGATCAGGGACTCTATGGTTCCCTCACCATCCTCTGCTTTGGGTGGGGCAGTTCTTGCGGACTCCACTCGCCCAGAGGCCAGGTGGGCTACAAAGCTGGGAGCAGAATCCAGAAGGCTGTGTGTGCTGGAAATATGGCCACAGTGCAGCATATGCTCACTGGTGGCCAATGTGGCATGAATGACATTGATGACAAGAACAGGTAATGGAGCTTGAACCCAGGCACAAGGGGATGTGTGGAATTAGGGAGCATCTCCAGACTCTGTGCACACGCTGTCCACTGTGAGTGTGGATCTCCCCCCACTGCTGATGCTTGGCTCTTTTCCACTACAATGGCCTGAGCAAGTCACACCCACAGACCTCAGTGTGCTCCAGTGAGCAAGTCTAGGTGAGGAGAACAACAAAACTCCTCTGCATCCACAAGGTATTCCCCTAACAGTGCTTTTTGATTACTGAATGTGATTGTAAGGAGTAGAATGTGGGGCACTTACCCTATGTTTTTCAGGACACTGGCTCAGAAAACAGACATGTGCTAATTACTGTAGCATAGTGTCAGAAACAGGATGAACAAATGTTTGTGATGGAAGCCCAGTATCAGTGTGATAATACTCCCACCTATAGAAGGTGTTTCCTGAGGGACCTCACAAGGAATCTGGGGATACGAGTGCTGTTGATGAAAGACTGCACAGTGGCATGACGAGGAGTTCCCATGTCACTACTGAAGAGGATTTTATAGAATATTTCAACATTTTCACTCATTTCCTACTCCTCTGACTTGAAAGGGTTGCTAGGTTTCACCACAGTCAGACCAATGTTTGCAAGGAAGAAAGGTTTTCCTTCAAGCTGTCTGAGTGTGGTCTTAGTTTTCACCACACAACTGCATAGCAACAGACAGGAAGCTACAAATTGAGAACATAATGGAAACTGGAGGAATGGTCAAAGGAAAGTGAGGATCGAAAAACAGTAAAGGGCTGACATTTCGCACTGGGTATGAAAGACTGACCCTTCACTAAAAGCCTGTTGAGTGTTTGGAGAGCACCAGCTACATAGAGAAACAAGAGTTCTCACCTAGCTTTTGGGCATTCAGCTTGAGAGCACTTATTGGCAGTAGAATATTCTTTGCACATTGAAAGCATGCAGTCTCTTATCACATGTCCCTTTTCCAGATATCTATTGTTTTATGTATTGTAGAAGAGGGTCTGAAACTGTTCTTTCAAATATTTTTGATGAGATGCCATTTCCATTTTTTTTATCATCCTCACATATTTGGGTTTTTTTTATATGAAGCTGAGGAGTGAAGTCCTGAATATCTTGTTTTCTGCAATTTTTCCTGTAGAAACTTTTATTTAATATTCATCCACTTTTACTCCTTTCATTTTCTTTATTTGAGTTTTGCTGTGTGGCAGCACACATGTTCATCTTTTGGAAACATGACACATGTTCTCATTTTTTAATGTTTCTTTTTGTTGTATGATTTATCTGCTTTTTTCCTTATAATTTGTTTTTATAGTCACAATTCAATGCTTTTTTATATTTTTCTTGTGAACATCTCTTAAAATGTAGCTTGAGCCTTCTCAAAATTGCCGAGACTGGGGCTGAAGTTGCGATCTTCATATCTCTGCCTTCTAAGCCACTGATTTTACAGTCATGTGTCTACTTGTCTTCCTGTAATGTGCTTTTTATTTTCACCAACTAATTGTGTACTAACAGGAAGTTTATATAAGTGGAATAGAAGAAAAATTTCTGAAACTTTGAAATACCAGTGAGAATCCAAGCTTGTGATAGCCCTTACATTTCATATTAGGAATGCAAATATTTTCCATTAATGAAAAGAACTTTGATGGAATCTAGAATATCAGGTATCTTTTACTGTGGTTATCAGAAGTTGAAATTGGTACCTATGCCACCTTATCACTCTGCAGCATCTCAACCCTTTTGCTGTTTATTTAGAATCATGTGCTTGGTAATTTGTCAGGGTGGTCTGGAAGTTGACATTACCCTGCTTCAGAAGCACACTGTACGTGGAATGACATGATGGTGTAAACACCTCAGAAGCCATCTACATTTCTATGTCACAATGTGAAAATACTTGAAAGAACACCGCTTGAGAGTTTTCAATCATGCCAAATGAGATATGCACCAGCTACAATTAGAAATATGTACTTATTCATTCTATATGAGCAAAGCCTTAGCTAAAAATGACTTGAAAACCAAGTTGATCATTGTGTTTTTCTCTTCATTTGAGAAATGGACTATTGAACCCACAGGCTGACATGATCAACCTGCACATGGAAGTATACCAGCAGCTGAAGAGCAAGCAATCTGAAAATCATTGTATCAAAATAAAAATGAAATCCTCTGTATGACACAAAATTTTTATCCAAAGAAGTCAATGTGTTTTTAAAATATTTAAAGTGAATATAGCTAGATGAAAAAGATCTCTGTAGTTTATAAAGTTTTGATTTTACAAGCTATGAGGAAAATGCACATCAGTATTTTAATTTAATTTTTGCTGTTGGAAATCAAATTCAAGGGCCTCATGTCTGATTGAAAAATTTGAAACCCCCTGGTCTACTTATAATTTGTTTTAATGCATTTATCCACTAGATATAACCATATCATTATATATGGGGCATGTTCTATTGTATCTCAGGTCCCTTCCAACCTTCAAAATTTCTTCTTACACTGCACAGCCTAAAAAGATGACAAATTAAATGGGAAGCCATTGAACTGAATTTCAAAGAAAAATTTTTTTCTCTCCTTTCAAAGGCATTTCTGATATCAGGCAATTGTAAAAGACATACATTAACTGTCATTTTTGAAATTCATAACACAAATAATGATATTCAGCACTGTCTACATCTAATTTTCATATGTTCTCTAAATCTAAATATTAATTAAATGGAACATTGGAATCTTAAATTCTCTTCAACTAAAATCAATGTTTCTTTGTCATTGTTATCCAGAGCTCTTTTTATCATAATTTTAAGAATTAAAATTTAATTAAATTCCAACCAAGATAGAGTGACAATGAACACTTTATGTTAATTTTGATTGTTGCATGGCACCATGGATTCTGTGATGATTCTTGTACATATGAACATTCATAAATAATGCATATTATAGCTGTAGAACATCATCAGTCATAATTGAAATTCCAATATCATGATTTCTCAAATACAAGGAAAGAATCTTAACCTGATTGAAATATATAATTCTTTAAATATCAGTGAAATAGGTATTCTTGTGCTATTTTACTTCATCCAGATGTTATCATTATTGAAAAGAAGACACAATAATTATCAAGGAGTTACCAAGTTGGGTTTTTTTCCTGATTGAATTACTAATTCCTCTGCATAGATTTTTCTCTTTGAGATCACCGTGGAGCCCTGATTAGTAGCTACTTCTTCAATCATTGTTTTTTTTCCTTTGGGGGGGGTGAGGAAAGGGATGCATAGAAATGCTAACCAATAATAGCTAGTAAGTAACAAAGCTTTAAAAAAATTTCAATTCAAGTTGGACGCACTGCAATGTCTTTGATCTTCCTTTCCAACCAGGCTTCTCTGGGCTAGTGATATACCTCAGGTGTACCCTCTTGCCTAGCATGAATGAGGTCCTGTGTTCCAACTCCAGATCAAA
>PVKS010054212.1:0-10153 GCA_004027875.1 Aplodontia rufa
TTGAGAAAGTCTTTGCCTACTCCCAAATGCTGAAGTGTTGGACCTAATTTGTCTTCCATCACTTGCAAGGTAGCTATTTCCTTCTCTTTCCATTTACTTTTTCTTTTCTAAGCTTGATAGCTATGGCATTTTCATTTTTATTTTGTGCATGTATATACACATGTACCCACATACACATACAGGAACTTTCCCGAGAATTGCTGTATTAATATCCTCTAGGTTCTGATATGTAGGATTATAGGGTTATTGTTTTCTATGTATCTCACCTTTTCACTTTACATTTCCTCTTTAACCCAATTACAGCTTGAGAATTTATTTTACTCTGAGAGATATGTTATACTTTTTTCTGTCATTCTAATCCCACATTTGATTTAGTTTTAATTAAACTGACAAATGTACCCAGCATTTGCCTGAAGTTCTTATGGCAGCGTCATCCTTGTCGTATCTTGGTAAATGACAGTTTGTCCACTAGCAGCTTCTTTAGGAAGGGCTCGTGGTGGTCCTGAGTCAAGCCACGTTGAAACCTGAGACAAAGAAGAAATTAAATTTTGATATTTTTAATCATAGATTTTTTTCCCATCAGTTTTAATTTATTTTAATACTGCATTGTTGGAGTTCTACTCAGCAAATAGAACAACGATATTGAGAGCTTTGAAGGTAAATGGATGGCAATGGAAGAAATCATGCTGAGCAAGGTTAGCCAGACCCAGAGAGTCAAAGGTCGAATGTTTTTCCTCATTTGTGGAGGCTAGAGCAAAACCCAGGCTTGGGTGAAAAGTAGTCAGACTCATACATTAGACCCAGGAAAGGAGGCGTAGCCATACATAATCTTGGGCAGCCATAGATATGGGGTGGTGGAGGGGAGAGGGAGGGCAGAGAGGAGAGGGAAAATAGGAAAGGATCTAGGGAGGCAATCAACAACGTAGCATCCTTTATTCCCCTGAGAATCCAACTAATACTTATGCAATCAGTTAATTCTGGAAATTTCACAGTCTAAGCATTTATACCACTTATAGCATTCTGAAATATAGAAGAATCAAGAGACTGGGGTGTGGGCAATGTGGAGGTAATTCTGGTTTAACAACAAATGCATATCATATTGTTACTTTGTACAATAACTCAACTCCTTAATAAAAAATTTCAAAAAAATACTGCATGGTCTTAAATTTTGGGCCCTAGGCACCTAAGGCATGATAGATCTTAACATTTGAAGGACAGGTTGGCTGGCTCACTCCTTCTTGAGAAGTTTGAAGGTGATGCTCTATTACCTTCTGGTAAATGATGCTATGGAAAAATAAAATCCTAGATGGAATTTTTTTTATCTAAGTGACATGAGGTTTTGTTGGTTTTAATGAGTCTTCCCAATCATTTTTAGTCTTTCAAAGTCTAATAACTTTAGCATGATTTGTCTTGGCATTGATCCTGCTGGGTCAATTTTCCCTGACCCATAGGGAGCTTTTCAATATGCAGATTCAAGTCCTTTGCCTTGAATTATATCTTAAGTACTTTCTCAGAATCATTAATTTGGATTTCTTCTTTGAGAATCCTACTACCAGCTTGTTGGACCCCTCTTGCATATCTTCCGCTTTTCTCATCTTTTTAAATTTAATTATATCTATTCCATTGCCCTTTATTTTCTCACTTTTACCTTTTACATCCCTTACAATCTTTTCCACATTGTTAATTACCTTTTCCGGTTTGGTTTTGATTTCTGTGTTGGTTTTACTCATTTTTTCTTCTCCTTTTCTTTCCTGGCTTCTACTAATTCATATGTCTTCTCCTACTGCTCAGTTTCTCTCTCTCTTTTCCCTCAAAAGTCGCATTTCCTCTTGGTGGTTCTTGTCAACAGAAGTAATTGATTCATTGAGTTGCTTTCTAAAAATTATGTGAAAGTGCTTACTCCTAATTTTCAAATATTCCATGACATTTTTTCTAGTGAGTAGGCATCATCTGCTTGTGCATGTAGTTTCTCTTAATAGTCATTGTTCTCATTCTTCTGTTGTGACTTTTGCTGAATGTTTTAAAATGGACCAGCTATTGGAACATGGTTGCAATGGCAGTGGGTGGGGAGAGGAACCAGATCCAGGCACCATGGAAGAACCCACATCCCAAGAAAGGACTGAAACTTTTCATCCTGTGATCTAAACTAGTATTTAGTATTTGAACTAAACTACCAGGTGCTCTTCATGGTAAGATCTAAACATCATGTCTCTGAAACAGGAAGTACTCTCCCATTTAGTTGTCCCATGGCATGGAAATTCACTGCACACACTGAGAGGTAAAGCGATCAAATGAGAAGGGGAGAGATGATGGTGGACAGTCACTATCCATGTGCCAAATTTCTCCGGGATCTGGTTGGTTTGGTTTGTCAGTGTTAGGGGAAATGCTGTGGACTGAACACTTAGTGAACCTAAAATTGTTATGTTGAGGCTCTAACATCTCAATGTGGAAGAGGGGGCCTATGAGGAGGTCATTGAGGTTATATAAAGTCACAATCCAAGGGGATTAGTGACCTTATAAGAAGCGATAACAGTACAATGGATGTATCATTCACAATTTTGGGAAAACATGAAGTAGAAACCCTCCTCATAACTTTGTGCCATGTAGCTAAGAAGACTGTAGCAGCAAGGTAGAAGCCCCCAGGCAGAAGTCTGGAAGATAATTCTGTGAAGGTCTTACCAATCTAAGAGCAAAAACTTACATATACTTTCATCAGGGTTCCTCACTGAACTCTGAGCCTTATCATTCTAAAAGAAATCTGGCACTGGGCACGCTGGTGCACACGTGTAATCACAGCAACTCATCTGAGGCAGGAGGATCACAAGTCCAAAGCAGCCTCAGCAACTAAGCGAGGCTCTAAGCAACTTAGTGAGACTCTGTGTCAAAATAAAAAACAAAATAAAAGAAAGCTTTCAGTCAACAGGTTGCACTTACATGCTCTGACATTCCAGTCAGATTTGTAGTCCTTATTTTAACGTGCTTGGGATGTCTTAAAATACCACAGACTAGCTGGCTTAAATGACAGACATTTATCGCAACTAGAATTCCCTCACCAACATGCCAACCAATGTGGTTTCTGGTGAGGACTGTCCACCTGGCTTATAAATGTTAACTAACTGTGGACACACACGGCCTACCTTGGTGCTTGCACATGAGAGAAGAGAGGGAGAGAGGAAAAGAATGCATGCTCTTATCTCTTCCTTTAAAGACATGAACCCCCCAGATCAAAGCCCCATCCTTTGACCTCATGTAACCTTACTGACCTCCTCATAGTCCCCATCTTCCACGTCAAGATACATAAACATTCAGTCCATAGTACCTCCCATAACACTGACAAGACAAACCAAGCATATCACTGAGATTTTGGCACATGGACAGTGACAGTCCACCATCACCTCTCCCCTTGTCATTTGGCCACTTCACCTCTGGGTGTGTACAGCAAGTTTCCATGCCAAGGGATTACAAAAAGGGAAAGAACTTCCTGTTTCAGAAGCAGGATGTTTAGACCCATTGGGTCTACAGTCGATAGGGATTGGTGCTACTACAACTTCTAAGTTTTAAGTCTGTTAATGTCTTGCAACACTGGTGCAGAGAATTGGGGAATGCTGAGTAAGTTTTTCTTTTCATTGAATAGACTTGTGTTCAATTATAAGACATTGTTAAAAATATCTATTGATTGGTATGCAGAAATATGCATCTACCTATACCCTGTGTGATGACTGTTGTATTGATGTATAAACTCTTCGTCCCCAATGATCCTGATACACAGGCAAACTCTCCTCATCAACTGAGGCTGATGGCAGCTCTATACGGGAAAGGGTGAGCATCACAAAACCACCCAGATGGGACATGCCCATGCTGTTCCATCAATGAGGACCACCCCTTTAAGCACCCTCACCTCCACTTACATGGGTTCTTTGCTTCCTCCCATCTGCCTATAGGGCCTTGAAGGAAACTTTTATCCTTCAGCAATGCCAGCTCTGAACAGTGAATTTATGTGAGATATGTTGTCCCTTTGTTTGCTGCTGACAAGCGTAAAGAACCACTTTCACTGCTGATAATAATGGTTAATTTATCACACCCAGCCAAGGCTGACCTCTGGGTGTCCCAGCCCCTCCATCACCTTCACACCTGCTCAAGCTAATTGTTAGAGCCAAGTGTAAATGAAAATCAACCGGGCTAATAATGAATGGAGCCCATTACTCGCAACAGCACATTGCTTTACAAGGCTTATCAAGAAACATTGTAACCAGTTCTCTGGTGGCAGTTCCCTGTTTTATAGATGAGAAAAAGTGAACAAACAAGGAAGGACCAGCCCAAAAAACAGGTACCAAGACGACACAGAGCTTCAACTTCCTGAGCTGGCAATGGCCATTCCTGTTTCACAACTAGCTCATACACCAAAAGAAGAGGGTTGAAGATATTTCTCCCAATGTTGTTATCATCATCTGTTTAGATAAGCAGATGAGATCATTACTGAATGTGAAGACTTTAATTAATATGCTAATCTCATTCCTTCACCAAAACGATTTTTTTAAAGCAGACATCTCTGTGGCTTCTCCAAGCACTGTCACCTACCCTAGAACTGTTTGGCCACGGCTATCTGAAAAATCAGACCCACTTCCAAATGACAGAAACCAAGGAATCAGAATTTCTGTTAAGGAGAACTGACTGTCTTCAGAATCCAGCTATTAAATTACCAGGAATTATCAACTGTAGTGTGAAGATAGAGCCCAAGTGAGTTCAAGAAAGCCCTTCCCATCACTAAATTGGGACTTTAATGAATTTGAGGAATATTTTTTTTTACTTTTTCATGTTATATTTGTTCATTTTCAATGATTTGTAAGCAGCCAAGATCTTCATTTCAAGCCATAAGTCGGAAGTATTATTCATCCCCCAGCAAATTCAGTGATAGGAAATGTTACTAACTGCATATCTGAGCATATACTAAACTGGGTGACCCTGTGGACTTACAAACAATTCAGATCACATTGTGAGCCATTCTGTGTTAGATATGGATGAGTCATTCGCAGAATGCAAATGATCAGTGTTCAGCTTAAGAAGAACCGATGATCCCACCATCGCAGTGGCTTGCCTGACTTCCAAAAGATTGGACTGGAAGACTCCAGGGCGACCTGGGCACCTTGCTCACCCAGTTTTCATGATAGCGTATATAGAGATACACTCATATATCTGACTGCTGCTGCGGTGTCTGCCTATTGGCTTAGCTTTCGAGGGCACTGTTCCACGTTTATGCTACACAGCATCTGCTGGGAAAGTAGAAAGGCCAAAGAGGTGAGCTAATGAACATTGCCTGTCTTCTTTTAATTTACATGAGTATGGAATTGTCATTTCAAAGAACACCTGTGAATATACTGAATGACTAGAGTAATCAAGAGAACAGGATTGGGAAGTACTACTTTAGAAGAGCTGTCCAAGAACAGAGCAAAATTACTGCTGCAGGAGGGAAGAACAATAGGTTCATTTACTTATGTGGTAATGGATAGAATTTTTTCTGGTGTCACTTATATGAAAAAGTTTAGTTATTGCTGCAAGAAGTCTGAATAACAATCTTCCTATCTCAGACACTTTCGCCATTTATTTCTCGTTCCTAGGTCTTAGCTAGCTGGAATAGTTTGACTTCAAGGAGTAAGTCAAATTCACGTGTGTTACACATGCTTCTCATTCAGGAATTCAAGGTAATAAGGAGCAGGTGCCTCGTGTCCTTTTTTTCATGGTGTAGCCCAGGAACAAAATATTGCTAACAGACATTTGGCAAACCTCGTTAGACTCAGCTCCCAATGGATACACTATTACTTTGGCATTTTCCACTGGTCAAAGCAAGTCATGTGGCCAAGGACAGCATCAGTGGACAGGGACGTATAGCCCACCCACAGAGAAGCCATGGAAAGGTAGGGTGGGGAGGAAAAATGGTGAGCAAGTAATATCTACCACATTAACCATATATTGAAATCCAAGACTTAACCGCTTGTGGGAATTCAGCCTATTATCTCATGTGCATGTCCATAATTAAAACATACAAATGATAAGACTTGATGAGAGGAATATAGACTATTTCTATTTCATTTCCGCCTTCTCCTCCTCCTCTGGACAAGTGCTAATCCAGGGAAGTTAGAAGAGCATGTATCTTCTGGTTTATTCCTGGTAGACCCCCAGATCACCAGCACTATAGTCAAGAACAATGAGCAATACATACATTCCCTGTGCAGTGTTACTAGGTACCACAAGTTTAGCAACATAAAACAACACTCAGTTATTATCTCACAGTTTCTGTGGGGCAGTTTACCTGAGTTCTGTGCAAGGCCAGAGTCAAGGTCAGCCAGGCCTGACTTCTCACCTGGAAGCTCAGCTAGGAAAGGACCCACTTCCAGGCTCACTCAGTTTGCTCACAGAATTCATGTTCTTACAGGCATAGAATTCCCAGCATCTTGCTTCTTCAAAGCTATAGCAATTTTGCAACCTATGCCCAGGTTTTCAGTCTGTATTCTAGAACTGCGTTCACACTGAGCTCACTGGCCAATTCTATATCACACTCTGTGTTGAGATCTTCTCAGGGAAGGAAACGTCTTCATTCAGGACGCCAGTGCTGTTCAGTCATTGAGTATTCAGTGTCACTAACCACCAGAGTGGCCAAGAAATCATTCCAGTCAGAGAAGGCTCAAGTACCGATTATTGGACTGTCATGATTTATGTTGGTACCTAATGTGACCAACATAAGTCAAGCTGGAAATGCAAGCACCAACTGACAAGAACTGCAGCTTATGGCCCATGCTGTGTCCACCCTGAGCCAAAGCAGTCAGTCAACGCAAAGAGGATAAACATCAGTCAAGTAAATGACTTGGCAGCCTAAATATTTAACAACTGGTTGATGGCTGGAATTTTCACTTTTCAATCAGTCACCCAGTATGGTTCCCAAAAGAGAAATAACTGAAATCTAGGGGAACCTTCCTTTTCCTAAAAGTTATTCACCCCCAAACATCTGCTCAATGCCTACTGCACTCCAGGTACCTATTCACTATCTGGAATATAGATGTGAATGACTGAAATAGTATCAGGAGTAAAAATGACTCTTCAATCTTTTTCTCCTGTTTTCTACACTGCTAAGCAATTTTCTCAGTGTTCAACTATCAGAATCCAGTGACCATCCCTATTGCTGCTATTTTAACCCCAATATTTGACCAAAATTTGCTTTGCTCTAGCATAATCTCAATACCTATATATCACATTGGCTCCAAAGAATAATTGCAATGGACTTACTGCTTTTTGTTGGATTTATTCTAAAAAATTCACGTGATAAAAAAGTACTTCCTGTGGCACCCACTATAACATGAGGTTAAGAAAACTTTGTTCTGTGAACATCTGAAAGCCGAAGAGCACCTAAAATGAGTGCAGGCCGGTTCAATATAAATTCTCAAAGTTACACATAAAGGTGAAATGCAAGAGAGAGAGAGAGAGAGAGAGAGAGAGAGAGAGAGAGACAACCTTGGATAACTGAACTTTTCTTCCCCTAGACTCTTTGTGGAGGTTATTTTATACATCCCATGGCTTCCACATCCTAAAGCCTAAGACAGCAGATAGATGACAAACTTACTTGAATAATCATTTATCATGAGTTTGGTATTGGGGGGAAAATAAACTCTTGACAAATACCAAGGACTCCTTTATTCTTAACTCCCCTTTATTGTCAAGGACTCCTTTATTCTAATGCAATGGCTCCTGGAAAACTTTCCTTTTCAAGGATTCTTTTTCAACCACAATCAATAATCTACAATCAACTTTGTAATCCCTTTAGAAGCCAGGACCTTTTCAGCTTTAGAGTTTTGAAGATGAAATTCATAGCTGGATTCCTACAGGCCAAAGACTTCAACTTTTTATTTGCTGGTTTTTAATCATATTATTAATACTCTGTCTGATGTGTAATACATAATGGGATATCAATAATCAGCTATTACAATTGTTACTAATTTTAGAAATTCAGAATTGAAAGGGATTTTAGAGCACAGCCTGTCCAGCCCACACCCAACAACCCCAGTGACGAGGAGACCACCACCTCCTTAGAAGGCTCAATCCACTTCCTCACAACACCTTGGAAATCCTTCCTTTACTCTACTCAGTTAATGCCACATAGCTTTGCTTTAATCCATGATCCCAGCTGTACTCCTTAGAGTCTCATGGGACAAATCTAATCTCTTCATATGACAATTAAAAATATTTAAAATCCCTAAATATTTTAAATCCCCTATCACACCATGAATATTCCCCAAAATGTGTGTTTCCTGGAACCATTTCTCAGAACACGATTTTGGCTCCATCACAGGCTGGCTTCTAATCTCACAATTGATTAATTTTCAACTATGGTTCTGTAATACAATCATTCTTATGATCAATAAGAAAAGAAAGAGAAAATTACCACAGCAACTGTATCTAGAGTTAAGGATAATTCACTTTCTACATTATTTTATACCACAGCCTAGGAAGAAATGAGAAGTTCCCAAGTGAATATTTTATACTGTGAATGTAATTAATCACAGGATCCATGGTGTATTAAAAGCTGAGAAACATTGTTCTAAATATGCCCCAGTTTATCTATATTCTTCGAAATGTGGCAGCCAGAACTGAATGCAAAATCTAAGAGGCAGGAGTGCCAGGGTGCTGCAGACTTGTTCATTAAATTCAAACTTCCAGCTTTTGCTACTATCATGTGTACTTTAGGGGTCAGCAAAAGCTTCACCTCTTTTTCTTTCTTTTGTACCAGGAATTGAACCCAGGGGCGCTTAACCACTGAACCAAATCCCTAGCCCTTTTTGTTTTTAATTTTGAGACAGGTTCTTACGAAGTTGCTGAGGCTGGTCTCAAACTTGCAATCCTCCTGCCTCAGCCTCCTGAATTGCTTGGATTACAAGCGTGCACCATTACACCTGCAAAACCTCAACTCTTCTATGAAACCCTTCCCTGAAAGAGCTAAATTTTTAGTCCCCATTGTGCTTGCTTTGAATGCTGACCTGTGCTGGATTCCAAGGCCTTCCACTTCCAATCCTTGAGCTTTGTGCCCGAAGTCAACTTCCTAAGGCATAAATTGGAAGTTCCCCGGGCTCACTGGGCAGCTCAGAATTTCCAGATCAATAGCGGTTAATGGGAATTCATCAATTTTTTTCCCTATTGTGCTCTAAACTGTGCTCAGATCATTGAGCTGTTAATCTCCAGATACAGTGTACACCCAGAATTATAGGACCAGGAGAGAAGAGATTAAGAAACTGAAATTAGTAAAAATCCACACAGAATTATTGCACAGGCCATCTGTGGAAATCATCCTGGACGTTACCCACAATTCGAGGTGACTTGTGACACGAGACCAAGGTGCCCCCAAAAGTTCTCTGCAACACATCGATCCAAACAAGTATTGTCAGATGATCAGTAAACTAACTACAACGTGTTGTCTCAAAGCAACCTAAGAACAAAGTTTCTAGTAATCTGGATGAGCCTAGACCAAGGGAGGTTTACAGTAAAATGATCAGGCGCGAGACTTGCTCCAGGTCTAGGAAATCAACACTGAGGACTAAGCTAAGGGGTGCTTCATCAAGTCGCCACTCTAGAATACAGAGGTCATCCACTCCAACCTGGGACACCCCCGGCTGCCTGGTAACCTGTGGTAAGATCCCTAGAGTGTACAGGCTTAAGAGAGTCTGAGTTGGTGTGGAGGCTCACAGAAGGCGCTCTCTCTCCTTGCCATTAGTACATCATCAACTCCAGCTGGCTGGCTCATGCACTGGTCTTCTATGAGATTTGTGCATGTGAATTGATTTCTCAGTCTAATCCCTTCTTGGGAAATTAACTGAGTGTTCTACTTAAAAAGCTGAGTGATGGGGCTGGAGTGGTGGCTTGGCGATTATGGCACTTGCCCAGCATGCGCGAGTACGCGAGTTCAAACCCCAGCACCACGTAACACAACGAAGTCTCAGAGCAACGAAAGCCACATGAAAAACTAAATAAAAAATTGTTTTTCTCTCTCTCTCTCACTCTCCCTCTCTGACAGAATTATGCTTAGTGAAGTCTCCCAAGCTCTGAGACTCAAGGGATGAATGGTTTCTCTCATCTGTTGATACTAGAATTTACGGGAAAGCAGTAGGACAGA
>PVKS010054213.1:0-10142 GCA_004027875.1 Aplodontia rufa
CCTTTGTGGTTCAAGCAGCCCCAGATGTGGTTCTTTCTGGAGGGTGCAAGCCATAAGCTTTGGTGGTGACTCTGCAGGACACAGAATTCAAGAACTGTGGAAGCATGGCTTCTTCCATCCACATTTTAAAGAAGGTATCAGCCTGGGATCCCAGGAAGAGATTTGCTGCTAGGACCTTGAACAACAGAGCCACATTCAATGTCCTCCTGGGAAAGATGCATGAGCTGAGCCCAGCAAAGCCAGACTGGAGCTGCCCCAGTGTGCCCAGGAGGTGGCACATGGGCTTGAAAGGTTAGACTGTAGCTTTAAGACTTATTGTCTGCCCGTCTAGGTTTCTGACAGGGTGGGAACCTGCTCCCCGTTCCTCTGGCCCATTGATGCATTTTTGAGTGGGCATGTCTACCCTGTCTCTTACCTACCATTGTATTTTGTGGAAGTGGTTTTGATTTCACAAGCTCAGAGATGAGACTTCGGACTTTTGAGTTGCTACTGGAAAAGTCAAGACTTTGGCGCGACTGGGGTAGAATGATTGTGTTTTGCATTGTAACAAGAGCATAAGTTTCAGACAGACAAGGCAGAGTGCTACGGTTTGACTGTTTTGTTCCCTTTGAAACACACTTTGAAATTTGAGTGCCATTGTTGTGGTGTTGGGAGGTGGGGCCTTTAAGAGGTGATTAGGTTGTTAAAAAAGATTAATGCCTTTTTCAATTTTTTTTTGGCAAGAGTGGACTCTTGCAAGAAAGAGTTGATTGTTATAAAGTTGGGCCACTTCTGTTTCTTTTTTTCTGAATGTGTCCACTTGTTCTTCTGCTTTTCTGTCATGTTATTGATGTCGGTTTTGTGGGTGTTGGGTTCCTGTCCTCTCGGAGTTGAAGAATGAAACCGAGGGACACTGAGGCAAGCATAGTAGACTGACTGTATTTTAAGAAAATTATAGAAAGTAAAGCATAGGGAAAAGGGCAGACTTCCCCCAGAGTGGGAGAAGTGGACAGAGCCGAAGAGGCAGTTAGGTTTATTCTTTTTATAGGGAGATCACCATTCAATTGGTCATCCTCTCCTTTCCCCCAAACCTAGGACATGGGTGCAGGAAATTCTAGTTGGGGCCAATCTTGGGTTTGTGCTTCAGGCATCAATAGAAAGAATGTGGTGCCTGACTTAGTAGAAGGGAATGTCTGCATCTGGACCCACCTTGCCAGACCCTTTGCACTAGCATTGGGAGATATTAAATTGATCTTAAAGGAAAAGAACTGGTTTTCCCTTGATTGACTCAAACATTCTAACTACTCTGACTGTCCAAGTTTTTCCCTCTGTCTGATTATGACACCCTCACTCGATGTGGTAGTCTGATCTTGAACTTCCATTCTCCTGAACTGGAAGTTAAATAAGCTTCTTTCCTTTATAAATTACCCAGCCTCAGGTATTCTGTTATAGCCACAAAAAATAGATCAAGACAAGAGGCCTTCCTCTTTCCCTGTGGAGGAAGACAATATACTGAATAGTTGGTTAATATTGTCATGGAATAAGGTAGACATCACATTCCCTAGTTAGATGTTCCACTTTCAGCTTGCCTTGGTGATACTCAGGTGAGGGAAAGAGCATCAGAAAACTACGTTAAGAGCTGCTGTCTTGAGTTTCCCATTAACAATGAAAGATGGATTTTGGCTAATCCTACAGGAGCTGTTTTGGACTGAGACATTGCTCAGTCTTTGAGACTCTCACCTGTACACATGTGTTCGAATTCACTATTGACATTTGTAATTACAACCAACCAAGGTGAAGAGCACATCTTGTGTGTAAAGAGACAATGACTCTTTCCAGTCCATTCTCTCTATCCTCATACCAGAGGGGTAACAGCAGAAATGGCAGGGAAATATGAAAGCCAGGAGAGAATAAGGAGACAGCTTTAAAATAAGTCAAGTGTAAAGTCAAGATCAAGGGGCTGGAGCAGTAGCTCAGCAGTTACAGCACTTGCCTGGCATGTGCGAGAGCCTGAGTTCAAACCCCAGAACTACGTACACAACTGAGTGTCAGAGCAATGAGGGCGACATGAGAATCTAAATAATATTGATTCTCTCAGGGGTTCTTCTGGGGGAAACAGAAACATGGGGAACCCAGGCGGGGCATCCATGACACGCCATTAGCCTTGCATAACTAAGTATATATACATTTGTTCTTGATTGTTTGACAATGTTTCCCCCTCAACTGTAACTCCATATTCATCTAATAAAAAACAAAAAACAAAAACAAAAAAAGATTGATTCTCTCTTCCTTTCTCTTACTGTCCCTGTCTCTTAAAAAAATCAAACAAAGTTTGAAGTTGTGACAAGAGTGTTTTAAAGACTGGAACGATTAAAAAAAAACTGGAATGAGATGGTTCAAATGACTAAAAATAATTAGAGTTTTGCCATCCAAACAAAATTCCTGAGGGGGTTAAAGACCCTGGGTGGCAGTGGCTCCAAAATGAAAACTATTTGTACTAGATCAGTTGAAATTTTCAGTTAAATACCTTCGTGGAATAATCCACTCCCATGGTGTGTCATTCATAATTTCCATGCATGTGTCTGTGTGTGTGCATGTGTAAGTTTTTCTTAGCAAGAACTTAAGACTCCAGAGAAGCAATCTCGATAAAGCACCCTTTGAGATTGTTCTGCTGCACCCAGTGCATCTTTTACTTTTTTCCACCCATCTCTAATTTAGCAGCAATTTCTAAAGCAATTTTCATTTATTGAGTGTTTCCAAAGGGATTCAAGTTTTCATAACAACAATGTTCTTTTTAAGCTAACTCCATTGGTTTACATAATATTTAGTTAAATTGGAGAATTAGAAAACAAGTAAAAATGATATAAACAAGTTCGGAAGCTAATGCAACTGATACTTAGGGAGGTATACAACCGGAATCGTGCATACAGAAGTGAAGGGCATATTAGAGATGTCACTTACCTGATTCCTCTCGGTGTGTGTCTGTTTGCTTGACCCTCCATGTCAGACAGACTGGGTGACAGTACACAGAATACTCCCAGCTAACAGGCTTCTCATGGATACTTTATTTATTTATGGATTTATTTATTTTAGAGAGAAAGAGAATCAATTTTATTTAGTTTGTCATCTGGTTTTTGTTGCTCTGACACTTAGTTGTGTACATAGTGCTGGGATTCAAACCTGGGTCCTCATGCATGCCAGGTGAGCACAGTAACCTCTGAGCCACTGCTCCAGCCACCACTCCAGCCCTCTCATGCACATTTTAAGGCTGTGAGAGAAAACATTTGAGGCTTCACTGGGTCATTTGGGGTTTCCTTGGATAAATGTAAACTATTTTCTTTAAATCATTATCAGTGTAATTCCTACTTGAGAATGCTCACTGGATGTAAAATGACCCACTACTGATGGTCATCAAGGTAAAATGAATATCTCATTGAATGCAGAAAGTAGGAAACAATATCATCCATCCTCAAGTTGCAGAAAAGAACATCATCCTCACCAAAGATACTTAAACATCATCTGCCTGTGTTTTTAACACTGTTTTAAAAGACAGATTTCAAGCTTCGATTTAATCAACCTCTGTGGTATGCAATAATACATCAATGTCTAATTTATTTTCCTGTGTTGATCCCTCTAGTAAAAAAGCTGCTATTCGGATGCATGCCTATTATTTCTTGTTCCTCATCTAAGAGTTTCCTCATCAGAGCTATTATCTTAATTTTACCTAAAATAGCCGTTCACTGGCTCTAGGAATCTGTTATTATTTTTTCCAGGTCCCATTCTGTCAGTCACAGAAATCTAAGCTCAGTGCATTCACAGCTTTTCTCTAAAGTATATTTTTGCTTCTAAAAGCAAAAGGCTTTTTTAAATTGATACATAATGATTATATGGAATAGTGGGTTTCATTGTGGCTTATTCCTATACACACATCACACAATTTGATCAACTTCAATCTCCAGCACCTTCCTTAACCACCTCCTCTCCTCCCTCCTCCGGCCCCCTTCCTCTACCCTGTTCATCTCTTTTCTATTTCCATGAGATCCCCCCCCCACTGCCCCTTTTTTTCTTTCCAGCTTCCACATATGATAGAAAACATATAAAAGTGAAGGATCTTACATATTAGCAAGGGATCAAAAATGGAGAAAATGTGATCTGGAAGATTCTCTGTCTTTGATTTTCTCATGCAGCAGATGCATTACTTGTGGCTTAGTGTGTAGGATATGGGAGCTCTTTTGCTCCATTCTCATCCCATAGGAGAGCATAGGGTTGGCACCTCCCTGCAAGGCCAATGGGGCACCCCTTGCCTGTACTCATGAATCCATCCTGTATCAGCACCAGGAGTGGACTTACCAGCAGGGCTGGTTGTGTTTAGACCCACCGAGACCCATACTCACATTGCTCCTCTTAGGCCTCCCTTCCCATAATACAGGGGCTCTTTTCCTGTGTCTGCTGGAAGTCTCCTTCCTCTCAAATCCCGGATCCTCACTCTTGATGTTGTTAAGCTCTTAGCTTCCTAGGTCTTGAGCATGCATGCTTTTGAAACACAAAAGCCATGAAGAAATTTGCAGACTTTTTGATTTCTCCCTCCCCACATCTCTTCCCTGAGAATAAGCAGAGACCAACTGCAAATGAAGTTGAGGGTAGACAGGGGGATGGAAAGGGAGAACTAGCTGGGGAAAGAGAATATAGGCTAACATCTCCATATAACTGCCCCTGCAATGTTGCCACTCATTTCATCCGCAAACGCAACACAGCTCTCCTGACCTCTTTCCAATGGGGTCCTGAACCAGTCTGCAGTTTTTGGTCCTACAGTACCAAGTACTCTCACAGTTTCAGTTCCATTGCCTTCCTCTTACAATGCCTAAATGGGGTGGTGGAATTTTATTATCAGTGTTGTCCAAGGATGATTCCTCTGCTCCCAAGTTGTTTCTTTTTCTCTCTCTCTCTCTTTCTCTCTTTTTAAGAGAGAGAGGAAGAGAGTGAGAAAGAGAATCAATTTTATTTATTTTTTTTTCATTTGGTTTTTGTTTTTCCAACACTTAGTTGTGTATGTGGTGCTGGGGTTCAAACCCGGGTCCTCACACATGCCAGGCAAGTGCACTACCACTCAGCCACTGTTCCAGCCCCTCAAGTTGTTTTTTGAACCAGCACTTATTTTGTCCATGTTTTTTCCTTTTGGATAATGGGACCTACCCAAATGTCCAAACTCCAGACTTTTCACTCTGTTGTCTTAATTCCAAATCCTTATGTGAAGTAGTAGCTAGCAGGGAGCAGCTACTACTTGAAATGCTTGACAAGACCACAAGTTTACTGTTGAAGTTTTCTTTGGGCTACTGTCAACGCAGATAAGCTATGGAAAAACAGGAGTACACAAATGTTGAGGATAAACAAAGGCAAAAGTGGTAATGGGGATGCAGAATGTCTCAAGAACAAAGGAACTATGGGACTATCTCCTGACAGTTGAGATAAAAATTGAGACAAAACTACAAGCTATGGCACCAGGTGTCTCCTAGGAGCTCAAAAGGGGGTGTCCTTAATAGCATAGGTGCGCTGAGGTAACTTTTGACCGCTATTGACCCCAAAGCCCACATTTACATGGGACTGACTTGTAGATGAAGCCCCCTGAATAGGATGGCCACCATGACAGTTCCAGACAGGATCAACTAAGGTCAAAAACTCCCCCACCCAACGGGAAGGAGAAAGTGAACACTCACTTGGCAAAGGCTGCTGAAGAAGGACCCCAATTTTCAAATCAACCATCAAACAGCAATGAATTTGGAGACAGCATTGTCTCCTTTGTGGTTCTCTGCTCAGAAATAGCTCTCTCTCTCTCTCTCTCTCTGAGTGCTCTCTGCTTGAATCTTACTCTGCTTTTACTTTACTTTGCCTTTCACTTATAAAATTCTCTTGCATGACTTTTGGTGTCCGACTTTAAATTTTCTTTTGTTGGAACACAAGAACCAAGGTTTGGAGTTTCAGCTCCCTGCTTTCCTTTGACACTTACTCTACAAATTTGCCTTGATATCTGGTAATCAGAATGATCACAAAAATGTGTATATTATAATCCCAGGAAACTGAAAATGTATATGTCAATGGAACTAGAGTTCCCTTTAAATAGGGAGATTGTCCTGAAATATCCAAGTGGGCCCACTGTAATCAGAAGGGTCCTTAAGAGCATAAGGGAGGAGGGTGCAGAAGACAAAGTCTGAGTGATGAGATGTGAGAGGGACTCAACCAGCTTAAAAATGCAGAAAGGGGCTATTGAACAAAAGAATGTGGGCAGTCTCTGGAAGGTGGGAAAGTAAGGGAATGGAATTTTCCCTTGAGTCTCCAGAAAAGAATTTAGCCCTACTGACACCTTCATTTGAATCCAGTGACAGCCATTTCAGATTTCTGACTTCCAGAACTATAAGGTAACACATTTCTGTTGTTTTAATTCACTAAGTTTGTAATAATTGCTTACAACAGCAATGAGGAAACTAATATGACCGCCATCATGGGATCCATACTTGATCTTCCAAATTCTGGAATTTAGAGTTTGAATCCTGCCAGAGCTCTAACCCAAAGATGGTTTTCTCAGGCGTCTCTCACTGTCTTCCTGTCTAATTGTTCCCATGTTCTCTACCTGATGGGACACCCTCCTAACCCTGGACTCACTTTTGCTGTCCTCTTGTCTGTTTTCTGCTAGAAATTTCCAGAAGCTATAGGCATCCCATCTGGAAAGTTTATCTCAACAACAATTATGAGATGCACCATTGTCTATTATCTACATTCAACATGTCTGCTCCGTATCCACCTGACCCTGTAAATTGACCACGTGTTATTAGTCCAGTTTACAGAGCACTTACCTAGCACATGGGGGCACCGGGTTCAATCCTTAGCACCACATAAATAAATAAATATGGTATTAAAAATTTAAAGAAAAGAAAAAATAGAATTACGTAGTATCTTTGTCTTCCTTTAGTCTGTGAGTTGCTAGCGTCCTGTTTTAGGATAATCTCTTAGGTTTGTGTACTGGGAATCATGTAGAGAAGCACATGGAAAGCAAACAGTTTTCCTGTTATGGACATCTATGCTGCTTTAATTTTTGAAAACAACCTTTTCTTATATTACACTCTGCTTTAATTACATTTCAGTTATTAACTTTGCCTCAAGTATATGTAACTATGTATTGACTTTCATTTTTTACACAATTTAGACAGAATCTTGAATGTATTATTAATTTGCACTTCCACAAAGTTCCATGGTTGTCATTTCTAATTTAATATGATTTTTCATATTGCTATAGAATTTTCAATTATCCAGGTCTGTGTGATATTTAGTGAATTCTGTAAAGCTGGTAGCAAAAATCATGGGTTCTTCATCAGTTTTACCGCTTACTGTTCTGACCTTCTGAAAAAGGCTCCTGTTACTTAAATAAAAACTTTTGGAGAGATTTTTGGTGGTTCCATGATATTAAAAACACAGAGAGTTTTAAATAGCATTATTTCCGTTATTCAATTCTTGTTTACTGTCATAAATAAGTAGTTGATTTATAATTTTGATACTTAAATTATTCCAAAAACCTAAGTAATAGTATTATTTTAGTCCTTTTTTTTGTTTTTTTGGTACCAGGGATTGAACCCAGATACACTTTACCACTGTGCCACATCCCCAGTCTATTTTATTTTTTATTTTGAAACAGGATCTTGCAAAGTTGTTTAGGGTGTCACTAAATTGCAGAGGATGGCCTCCAATTTGTGATTCACCTGCCTCAGCCTCCCAAGTGACTGAAATTACAGGTGTGTGCCACCACACCTGGATAGTTAATTCATTGTGTAGTGCATGGCTTCCATTGTCATTTGGGTTTGTGATTTAGTGGAAGGACTATTTGGATTTGATGCCCTTTTGAAAAAATGGATTCAGATGCCTCTTTCTTTCAGAAGGCACTCTTTCTTTTCTCATTCTTAATTTGTCTTGCCTTCTTCTCCTGTGAAACATTGGAAGGACTGGTGATGTGGCTCAGTGGCAGAGTGCTTGCCTATAATGCACAAGACCTTGGATTCAATCCCTGGTACTGCAAAATAAAATGAAAGAAAACACCCCCAACCAAAAAAAAAAAAAAAAACCAAGGTGAAAAATTAGAAAGAACTGAGTGTTCTATTAAGATACCAGATTACCAGATGGGATGCAGTCTGTCCATTGGATGTTGCAATTAAGAGGTTCCTGGTCACTTTACATCATGCACTTTAGTGGAGACAGAAGCTAGATTGCTGTGGTTCAAAACTTGAATGGTAAAAGAGAATAAAGAAAGAGCAATAATAAAACTTTTTTGCATCTCTTTCCCCCTCACATAGATATTAGAGTGAATAAAATTGATTAAAAACCATAATTAACAGATTAAAAACTTTTATTGAGCACCTTTGATGTGCCAGGTAGGTGATGCAGCTGGTGATTTGCATAAATCAGGTCTTTGCCTTCAGGAAAATCACAAGGCAGATGTCCAGGTAGATAATGGAGGATTGGATTAAAATGCCTGTAAATAATATTCCTCAGTGAAAACTCCATATTTCTTACTGCTTTAGCGTTGTCACCTGGAGATTTCAAGACATTTTGAGAAAATAATCTGCCTTGTTACTTAAGGGCCTTACATAATGAGCTCTATTAGGACATCTTCATCATCTGACATTGTTGCCATAATTAGCTAGTGAATTGCTGCTGAAATTTATCTGAGATAAAAACATATTTAATTCCTATTTTTCTCTAGCCCAACCTTTTTTGAATTTTTGTTAGGCCAAGTAACTAGGAAAATAAGATGATATTCAAACTCTTTTATAAAGCAATAGCTTATTTTTATAAGGGAGAGATAATTTAGATTTTTTCCTATTTTTATAACAAATCTAACAAACATTTTATTAGCATGTTGCAGATATGAAATTCATCATAGTAACATATAACCTTGACAGATGGTTTGGAATTATATTTTATAGATGGACAACACGTAGCATAATTAACTAGCCCAGGGTGGGACTTTAAGTGTCTAAGATCTACCTAGTTCCCACTCTAGAATTTATTAATTGCAATCTTGATGATCATCCCTCTGCATCTGTAAAATGGGAACTATATTCCAAGGACCATTGTGGGGATTGAATGAGATCAGTTTGCGGAAATCTTTGTAATCTGAAAAGCCTTACACTGCCAAGATGGGTGGCGCATGCCTATAATTCCAGCTACTCCGGAGGTGGAGGCAGGAGGATTGCAAGTTTGAGGCCAGCCTCAGCAACTCAGCAAAGCTCTAAGAAACTTAGCCAGAACCTGCCTCACAAAATACAAAAAGGGCTGGGGATGTGGCTTAGTGGTTAAGCACCCTTGGGTTCAATCCCTAATACCAAAATCAAAACAAAAAAGGTGTACACATAAGTGGAATGATGGGGTACATTAGTTAACTATTGTTTTGCTAACAAGTTAGCCTTCTAAAATATAGAAACTTCAAATAACAAACATTTGCTCATCTTACAGCTTTTGAGGGCCAGAAATTCAGGCATACATTAGTTGGATGGTACTAGCAAGGGTGTAATCAAGTTGTCACCTGAGGATGTAGGCATCTCAAGGCTCATCTCAGGGAAAATCTGCTGCCAAACTTAAGTCATATGACTGTTGGCAGGATTCAGAGTGTCAGTTCCTTGTCATGTGTACCTCTGCATAAGGTAAATCAGAATATGGCAACTGGATTCATCAAGGCAACAGATTGAAAGAGCAAGAGAAGAAAGGATGGAACTCACACAATCTTTATAACCAAGGCTTGGAAATGACCTCTACACAAGAGCACTTGGGGATTTTTGGAGACTATCCTAAATGCTGTCTTCATGAGGGGATTAAAAATATATATCCTTCCACAAGGTAGCAGAAGACCTTTATGCTTGAAGCAAATGGATCACTCACTGCACCTTTTAAAACAGACAACAAGGGTTTCTATTCTCATTTATTTATTCCACAGATAATTTTTTGAGATAGAAGGAGAAAGAGAGAAAGAACCAACTTTGTTTAGCTTTTCATGTATCTTTTGTTGCTCCGACACTTGGCTGTGTACGTGGTGCTGGGGTTTGAACTTGTGTGCTCGCACATGCCAGGCAAGCGCTGAAACTGCTCAGCCACCGCTCCAGCCCCTCCACAGGTATTTTTAA
>PVKS010054214.1:0-10143 GCA_004027875.1 Aplodontia rufa
TTTTTTTTTTCTCCTCCAAAGACTTCCTTCCCAGAGCCATGCTCTACTGTGCAGGGCCATCTCTGCCTGCCGGCCCAGTGTCACTCTGGGTCCCTCCCTTTGTAGTTGTCTGATGTTGGAGTGTGTGCTCCTGAATTCTGTTTGCTTTTGTTGCAGCTGTTTACCTGGCTACTGATGCACACCCTCCACCACTGCTTCCGCAAACATAAATATTTTGATTCCTTGCAAGTTTTATGTAGTCGTTTATCTACACTTAGTTGACAGAATTTTAACTTTAAAATAATCTTTCACTCACACTTTTGTTGTTCTGCCGCATTTTGTTGTCCTGTGTTGCCGATGACAAATGACCCCTGATGCTCCACGCGTCTGCTCCCACTCCATTCCTCGCGCTCCACTCGCCAGCTCACGCTCCTTTCCCGATTCTTCCTACCCTCTCATGAGTTCTCGTGCCCCTCTCGCAATTCCTGGTGATGCTCGGCAGATCTGCTTCTCCTGTTATTCTTTGCGCTCCTCTCGCGATTCCTCGCACTCTTCTCGCGAGTTCTCACGCTCCTCATGCAATTCCTCTTTCTCCTCAACGGGCTTCTCCAGTGATTCCTCGCGCTGGTCTGCAGCTCTTCTGCTCTTCTTGTTACTCTTAGTTCTCCTGTCTGGATTCCTCAAACACCACTCCCTGCACCTTGCACTTGTCCCACAACTGCTTATAGTCCGTAAGTGACTTATTTCTACCATCTTAAGTCTTGTAGAGCCCATGCTCCAGATCCATGGGTTCTGAAACCTCAGGATGATGTGCTTAAGCATAAGTCTGGCCTTGCACATAGGGCTGGGCACTTATCTTGGTACCCTTTAGGCTGCCATAACAAAGTACCACAAGTGGGATGGCTAAAGCCATAGAAATCTATGCTCTCACAGCACTGGAGGCTGAATGTCCAAAATCAAGGAGTCCACATCGTGGATCCTTGTGTCTGCTCCATGCCTTGCTTCCAGCTGCTGGAGGATGCTAACAATCCTTCCAAATTCTTGCCACACCTCACTCCAATTTCTGTCTCAGTCAACATATGCTTTTATAGTTGATTTTTTCCTTTCTTTCACAGATACATTATCATCTAATGTCTCTGAGGATATTAACAACTGGCTGTTCCTGCTATGCTGATTTTTTTTGTTCTTTTTTAATTTTTCTTTTTTGTTGTCTTTTCCTCTCTCTCTCTTGAAAGAAGATGGAAGTGTGTCTGTCTTTCAGAATGAAATGTGTATTTATCCTTTGTAAAAACTTAGATCCTAAAAAAATTCAAATCAGAAGCTTTGTCTGGAGTAATGAAGTGGCAGAACTTAACAGCAGGTGATGACACAGTAAGCTTCCTCTCACATCTAGTTTCTCTGTAAAAGAAATATCTGCTCTCTTGTCAGCAGTGGACAGAGGAGTCAGTCTACCAGTTGAGCAGTGTGGAACAGGAAATCTGGGCTTCATAGCTCAATTTACCCCCAACCAATCTCTTTTTTCCAAGCCCACTTATCCCCGCTGCCATGAATGGCAACATTCTGTAAAGAAAGGAATTTTTAACACTGTAAAGAAAGGAATTTAGTATGCTTGAGGGCTCAGTGTATAACACTTTCAAGTTCCATATAGCATTTAAGGCTGCCATCAACCAAATTTTACCAAATGCACTTTGAATGGATGAGAATGACTAAAAACTGTCTTAGATAAAATGAAAAAAAGAAGAGATGATGTTATTGATAAACCATCAAAGCTGCATTGGAGGGCTGGAGTAGTGACTCCTGGGTTCAAACCCCAGCACCCACATACAAAACTAAGTGTCAGAGCAACAAAGGCATATGAAAATATAAATAAATACTGATTCTCTCCCTCCCCCCTCTTCTCTCTCACACTGTCCCTCTCTCTTAAAAAATTAAATAAAAAAAACTGCACTGGAGAATTTTAGAATAGGGTGAAGAAGCTATAATAAACAGGGTGGAGATATCTTCACATGGCTAGCTATACAATCTAATTAGGAAATAATACTGGTAATAAACCATAGCCAATGATGATAATAGGAGTGGGAAGGATGGAGGCTACTATGCTTGAGATGCTAGTGAGATGTGGAGTGCTAGAAATCTGAGTGTGAGTCCCAGTTGTGTGTTTTCTTACCAACTTTGGCTCCAGTCTCTTTCTCAGACTGAATGCTCCATTGCTGCTCTGAATCCAACTCCTGCTGGTGTTTTTCTGGAGACTCTTAGGCCACATAGGTACCATTCTGACACATTCACTCTACTCGGTACCCCAGACAAAAGATAAGATATGACTTCTCTACAGACAGTTTAGAAAACAGTGGAGATTGCGGATTCTAACGGTTCTTAGAGTCAGATATCAACTGAAGATTGTGTTTTGGTCATCTATATTTTGGGGGTGTTTCGTTGCATTCCTTAAATCTCTCTATACCTACACTTGCCATTTTTTTGCCTCTCTCCAATTTTCTGGCTAGCCCTTTTTCCTCCAAAATCCCCTCAGCCTCTTTCCACAGTTGATTCCAAAAGCTCTAAAATTCATATTTTATCATGACTAATATTCAATTCTTTATTTTCATTTTCTGCCTTAAACATTTGTGCAGAGACCATAATTTTATTCATAAATGTATTTTGCTAAATGAGAGGGTATCTGGTCCAGAAAGAAATGTTGCCCTTAAAACGATGATGGTACAGGAAGTTAAGAAAATAGGCACAAGACTTGCCTTGAAACAGTGCTAGTGTGATGAAGCCCAACACTGGAAAGACCCCAATGGCTCCCATTCCCAGATATACCTGCAGATGGAGCCCCTGGAACTGCCTCTTCTCAGCGGAAGACATGCAGCCCCAGTCTATAAGATATCTGTTCCAGCCAGCACAACATATGGCTGATGCAGTGGTCTGCAGCTGTGAGCGCACCTCAGAAATAGCAGCCTACAGCAGTGTGGACCTTGTCCTACCCGAGTGTTGTGCTATTTGAGTGGGATGTAAACTCAGAATGTGACAGCTTGGTATCATTTTCAGGCCACAAGCATGGCACTGGAGCCTGGGGCAGGTGTGCATTTTGTTAGATTTTTGTCACTGTGACCAAGACCCAATAAAAACAACCAAAGATGGAAAAGTTTATTTTGGCTCAGGATTTTAGAGTTTCAATCCATTATCAGCCAAATACACAGCTCTGGGATCAAATGAGGCAGAACATTATTGCAGAAGGGCATGGTAGAGGAAAGGTACCCAGTACATGATATAGAGGAAACAGAGTGTGAGGAGCCAGGGACAAAATATGTAATCCCAAAGACATGCCCCCAGTGACCTACCTCTTCCAGCAACACCCTGCCTGCCTGTAGTTACCACCTAGTTAATCCACCCAAGTTGATGAATGCACTGATTAGGTTATATCTCTTAATCTAAGCATTTCACCTCAGAACATTCTTGCATTGTCTCACATGTGAGCTTTTTGGGGGACAGGATATATCAAAACCATAACATGCATCCACAGTGACTCAGCTGGGTAAAATCCTACAGTACCACAGATGAAGCACCTTGGCCTATATCACCACCCAGGGAGAAGCTTGTGGGAATGGACTGCCATTGCTAGATACTTCCCTGATTTGTTCGAATAACAGGCTAACTGGGGATTTAAGACCAACCTGAACTTAAACCACCCTGTAGACCAAACGACCTTATATAGAGAAAATCCCAAAGACTACACCAAGAAAAAAACTATTAGAACTAATAAATGGATTTAGCAAAGTTGCAGGAAGCAAAGTCAATGTACAAAGGTCAGTAGAGCTGTTAAATGCTAGTAGCAAATAATCTGAAACAGAAATCAGGAAAGCAATCACATTTACAATACTAAAAAACATACAATACAAAAAAAGAATAAATAATACACCCAGGAAAAATTTAACCAAAGAAGAGAAGGATATCTACAATGAGAATGAAAAAAACATTGATGAAAAACTGAAGAAGACATGAAAATTGGAAAGCTATCCCATGTTTGTGAACTGTAAGAGTTCAAATTGTTAAAATTTTCATGCAATTCAAAGCCATCTCCAGATACAAAGAAATCCAAATTACAATATAATGGCATTCTTCAAAAGTAGAAAACACAATCCTAAAATGTATGTGAAACCAAACAATAACAAATAGCAAAAGAATGAAGATGAAGACATTCAATACCTGATCTTAGCATATACTAACTACAGAGCTAAAATAGCCAAACAACATGGTATTAACATAAACAAAGAGACACTGAACAATGGAGCAAAACTGAGAGCCTAGAAGTCAATGCAAAACATCTATAGATACAACTGAAATTTGAAAAATATACTAAGAATACACAGTGGGGAACAGATGATCTTTTTAGTACTTGTTGTGGGAAAGTTGAATATCCTCATGCATAAAAGTGAAACTAAACCCTTATTTCTCACTAGTTGCAAAAAATCTATTCAAAGTTGGTGAAAGGCTTAAATAAGAAAGACCTGAGACTACTAGAAGAAGCATAGGAGAAATAATTTGGGACCTTGGAATGAGCAAGGATTTTTTTGGACAAGACCCCAGAAGTATGGGGAACAAAAACAAAGTAAACAGATGGGAGTGCACCAGACTAAAAAGCTTGTGCACAACATAGGAAAAAATCAAAAGAATGAAGAGGCCACCTACAGAAAGGGAGAAAATATTTTTAAACTATACCACTGACAGGAGTTGATATGCAGAATATATAAGGAAGTCTAAAAATTTAATAGCATAAAACCTAAAACCCAATTAGAAAATGAGCATTGGACCTAAATAGACATTCAGAAGAAGACATGCAAATGGGCAATAGGTTAATGAAAAAATGTTCAACCTCACTTAGCATCAGGAAATGCTAATCGTACTACAAAGAGAGATGGACACCCTCACCCCAATAAAAATGGCTGTTACTGTAAAGAGTAAACATAACAGATGCTGGTGAGGACATGGAGAACAGAGCACTTGCACACTGTTGATGGCAGTGTGAATTAGGACAACCTCTGTTGAAAACAGTGTGGAGGTTCCTTAAGAAAATAAAAATAGAACTAGATGTGATCCAGCAATTCCACTTCTAAGTGTACATCCAAAGATGAAACCAGTGTGTCTAAGAGACATCTGTCCTCCCCTGTGAACTGCAGCACTCTTCACATCAGTCAAGAAATGGAGTCAGCCCAAGTGTCCATCAGCTGATGAATGACTAAATAAAATGTGTTACATATATACCATGGAATGTTGTTCAGTCCCCAAAAGAATGAAATCCTGTCATTTGTGATGATATGGATGAAACTGGAGGTTATCATCTTAAGTGAAGTAGCCAGGCATGGAAACCCAAATACCTAACATGATCTCACTGTTATGGGTAATCCAAATTGATCACATAGAACTTGAGAGTCACATGGTGGTTACATGAAGCTGAGGAGAGGAGACAGAAGGCAGGGTTGGGGCAAGATTATCTAAGTTGCACTTAGATAAAATCAAGAAGTTCTGGAGAGCTATTGCACAGTAGGGCCTATAGATACCAGCAGTGTACCGTAAATTTCAAAAAACTACAACAAAGAATTTTGAAACTCTACACCATAAAGAAATGATAAATATTTGATGAGATAGATGCTTACCTAACTTAAACATTGTACAATTTATGCATTTAATGAAATATCACATGGTACTTTATCAATATGTACAATTTTTTGTTTTTTTTTTTTTTTGCAGTTTTGGGGATCTGAGTGTATTGTACATACTGATCTTCATCACCAGTCCCTAAAAAAAGAAATTCAACTTAGAAAAGAGAAGAAATAACCATGGCCAACAATGTTTCATTAGGAAAACACAGTTTTGTTTTTCTCATACCCACATATAGTTTGTCACATTTTTATAAGTATGTATGCATGCACATACACATGTATGTACTTCAAATGCATATATGTATGTACAAATGTATACATATATGTACATATATATGTACATGTGTACATGTTATGCCTTATTGTTACATAAGTTGCATGTGTGTATGATACATGCAGATTATGCATGCATGTAACACAAATTTACATCCATGTATAGAGGGAGAGAACTTTTTTATTATTTTTATTAAGGAGTTGAGTTATTGTATGATAATAAATACATATAAAGTAACAATATGGTATGCATATATTCTTGAACCACAATTACCCCCCCCACATTGCGCACATGCCAATCTCTTGAATCTTTTATATTTCACCTCTATGAACAATAATAAATGCATAGATTGTGAATTTGAGAGAATTAAATGATTGAATAAATATCATTTGCATTCTGAAGGGGGTAAAGACTATGCTTCATTGTTGATTGTCTCCCTAGATCCCTCCCTATAATTTCTCCCTCTCCCCTCCCTCGCTTGTCCCCATACCCCTGCTACATACCTATGGTTGCTCTAGATTATGTTTTGCTACAACTTTGCTGGGTCTAACTGCCTTACTGCCTTTCACGCAGGCCTGGGTTTAACTCCAGCCTCCACAAATGAGTGAGAACATTCGACACTTGACTCTCTGGGTTTGGCTAACTTCACTCAACATGATTTCTTCCACTGCATCCATTTATCTTCAAAAGCTGCAGTATCATTGTTTCTAATAACTGAGTAGAACTCCATTGTATATGTGTGTGTGCATATACATGTATATATACATGCACACCATAGTTTCTGGATCCATTCATTCAATGAGGTCTGCCAGAACTGTTAATAAAGGTTAATTGAAGTTATCTCTGGAAATTGCTGTTCCAGAAGTTATGTCTGAAAGAATCTTTGGTTTTCTGATTTTTACAGGGATATATTACTCAAAAATTTGAAACTATTTCCATTTAGGGAAAAAGGGTATTTGAGTATGTGTGAGATGAGTAATGAATATAAAAAGTCTTAAGTAGAACCCCAGGGAATTTTAAAAGGAAGAAAAAAAGACATATATGTTAGAAAAGGAGGGAATAAATCAATGTTTAAAAAAACTCATTAAAGAGATGATAACACAGCATGTGTAACATTGCCATGGTGCCAACTGTGCTCTTAAGTGCACTCCATGGAGCAAGCAGAAGTACAGCTACAGGTTAATGAGTGGCCTGAGTGAGGAATTTACTTTGAAGACCTGCAAAATCAATGCATTCTGGAACTGCACTCACATTAAGAAGTGGGCAGCTCACACTCTCCTTCCCAGTTTACCTCTTCATGGGTGTCTCTGGATTTTCTGCCAGACTCATCCAGCTCAGATATTTTTCTTCTGGAAACATGTTAATGAAATTATGTAAATTAGCTAATTTGGCCAATTTTGTTGAAAAGTGGTGATTTCATATGCAGTCCTACATCAGTGATAGATGATAGACTGGAGTCTATTCCTGATGTCTTTTTTTCTTTTTCTTTCAGCTTTAAGATTATTTCCTCCTCCTCATGATTCTTCCCCAGTGGTGCCATCAGCTTCAGAATGCTAAGGGAAAGTGAGGTGAATGGATGAAAACTACTGCCCCATGTGGTCAGCAGGCAAGAGTCAGAGGCCTGGAGTCAGAGGCAGAAGACTGAAGACTGTGGTCTTGTCTGGGCTGAGGAGTGTGGCCTGTGTACCCTCAGCTATGGGCTGTGGGCCAAGGGCCTTAAGTGAGTCCCTGTCTCTGTGTCCCCCTGACCTCTCCCAGCCTTCATGAAGCCATTCAGGGAATGCTGTCCATGGCCAACCTGCAGGACTCTGACTCCTTAGGTAACTTATGCAAACTCTCTTTGAGAGTCATTTTCTGTGTGCAAAATGGGGACAAGATTGTAACTCAGTGATGGAATGCCTGCCTACGTCCTGGATTCAAACCTTCTCACTAAAAAAAGAAGGTGAAGAGGAAGTTCAAAAGAATTGATCTCCTATGGTTGTGAGACCCAAAAGAGACAACATATAGAAAGCCACTGAAGTGTGTGTGGCATATAGCAGATTTTCAGTGCATGGAAATAGTCTTGCTTCATCAATCAAAATCATTCTTAATACATTGGGCTGGAGAAACTTACAAATAATATTTAATTTTAAATTTATTCTGAATCAACATAGTCTTCAAAAGTCAGTGAAGTGCTAAAGATCCATCCTTTCTTAATATGGTTTTCTAACAATCCATGGAGAGTATTTTTAACACCCAACACTATTTCCATGCTTTTCTTCCTAACAGAATTCCAAGTTAGCTGTTGGAATAATATCCAGAGCTTTATCTTCCAGACCCTGCAAAGGCAGAGTTGTCCCCATGGCATAAATCTGACCAATGAGGTCGAAGTAGTATTACCTGTGAAGCTTCCTACCTTTGCCCTTTGGACCTAACATCTCCTTCGGTTCATTTCTGGAATAAAAGCACAACCCTTAGATGCAACACAACCATGAGAATATGAGAACAAAGTCATACAGAAGGTGCAGAGAAAAACAGAAGGAGCTGGGTCCTTACTACCATCACTGAGTGGCCGTGTTGACCAGTGCTACCTACTCCTGCTATATTTGTGACATGGAGACCTCTTATTCACCTAAGCTTTGAGGGGTCATTTTTTGGTTGATATTGTTGTTATAGGATGCATTTATTAGGATTCTCCAAGAGAAACAGAACCAAGAGGAGATATAGATAAATATAGATATAGACATACAGATACGGGCACAGTTACATAGATATAAAGTAGTATATTATAAGAAATTGATTTGCATGCTCATGGGGGCAGGCAAGTCCCAACAACTGCAGCTGGAAACTAGAGATAAAAGAGAACAGAGTGATTCCAATCTGAGTTGGAAGGCCTGAGGACTAGCAAAGTCAATGGTGTCACTTGTAGTCTTGAAGCCAGCTGATTTGAGATCCAAGAAGAGCTAATGTTTTAGTTTGAGTCCATAAGCAAGAAAAGACTACATTCCAGTTTGGTCAGGCAGGAGTCCCCCTTATGAACAGCAAGTCAGAGTTTTTGTTCTGTTTAGATCTTCAGCTGATTGGATGAGGCCCACCCATCCTGGGGAAGGCAATCTGCTTTAGCCAAGCCACTGATTCAATGTTAATGCCATCCAGAATTTTCCTCACACTCGAAGAAAAATACTTACCAAATACTTGGCATGTGAAATTAACCATCACATATGTAATCAGATAAAAACTGACACAACATCCCAAACCACCTCATGGGAACATATAAAAGAAAACCCAAGGTCCTTTAAGAACAAGATTTTATATTATATACATATATATTTTTATTACTGCATTATACTTTTACATAATGTTGGGGTTAGTTGTCACATATTCCCAGATGCACACAATTCATCAATGCAATTTGTTCAATATCCCCCCACATACATCCCTCTACCTCTCTCCTCCTATCCCCTGATCCCTTGACTTTCTTCTGGGTCCTATATTGTTCCTAAAAAACCCAAATACAGTGACATAATTCTTATACCTATGAAGAACATTTTATATATATATATGGCTATATATGCAGTGGCATTTGTAATTGCTTTGAATATACCTTCCTTCATCTCAGTTCCAACATTTCCCATTCTCCTCCCTTATGGCCATCCCTTGTTATTTTTCAAAATACTTAACTATGGGATTAAACATTTATTTTTTTGTACAGGTATGCAGCATAACTTGTTCAAATATCTTATGAAGTATATTGCAACTGTATCTCATAAATATTAACATTTTGCATTTTTGTTCTATGAATCTAATATATGAGTTTGTCTACTTTACTCCCAAGGCTGGGAGTGCCATCCACTTACCTTCAATAGATGCAATATCACTGTTCCTATTTGCTGAGTAGAACTCCATTGTATATATATATATACCAGAGATTTTTGGATCCATTCATTCAGTGAGAGGCAATTGGGTTGGTTCCATATTTTAGCTATTATAAATTGTGCTGCTATGAACAAGAATTTTGCTGTGTCAATATAATTTGATGATTCTAACTCCTCTGAGAATACACCCAGAAGAGGGATAGCTGGATCAAAGGTGGATCCAACCCTAATTTTTTGAGGAGTCTCCACACTGCTTACCAGAGCGGCTGGACAAGTCTGCGATTCCACCAACAGTGTGTCAATGTCCCTGTCTCCCCACAACCCCTCCAGCATTTGTTATTATTTGTATTCTTCATCTTTGCCAGTCTGACTGGAATGA
>PVKS010054215.1:0-10138 GCA_004027875.1 Aplodontia rufa
TTTTTTTTTTTTTTTTAATCGTAGCTGCGTAAGGATGAGCAAATGTTATTTTACACAGGTGTTTCTGGAAACAGAATGCATTGCCATTGGCTCAGGTTCTGGAGCTAGGAAGGGTCTTTCCTTCCAGAATGAACAGAGAGGACAGCTGGGATGCAGGGTGAGGGACGTGTCCAAATGACCTGGCTGCAAACAGTCCCAACTAAGACTGCTCCGCAGGGCTGCGGTTCCAAAGTTTGTGCTGCTTTATTTTCAAACTGAACATCCCCTGTATGAGGGGAATAAAGGTGTCACAAACAAAGCAAGCCCTGGAGACGCACTGTGTGGAGTCACTCGAAGCCACCTGGGGCCTGTGGTGCACGTAAAAGGCAGAATCCGCAGGCTGTGCCTTGTGGCAGCAGGAACCTGGCCTTCGGGAGGCTGCAGGCTAGCTTTCCAGAGCTATGTGCGCTCTTTTCTACAGGCTCTTCCTATTCTGAGTTATGATTAGTCCATAAAAAATGACATTCTGGGGCTGGAGCAGTGGCTCGGCGGTTACAGCGCTTGCCTGGCATGCGCAAGGACGCTGCTTCAAACCCCAGCACCACGTACACAACGAAATGTCTGAGGAATGAAGGTCACATGAAAAACTAAAGAAAATTTACTTCTCTCTCTCTCTCTCTCACAGTCCCCCTCTTTCTTTAAAAAAAATGACATTCACAACTGGGGGAGGTCTAGCTCTGTGAGGGGGAGAAGGAGGGAGGATGGGGGGTGAAAAGCAGGGTTATAAACACTGGTATATTTTGCACCCTGAAGATGCAGAATAATTCCCATGCAGACATATAGAACTGGAAAAATCATTAAAAATTATATATATTTTATACATATTTTTTCATTGTTCTCCCTCAATTATATATATATATAACATACATATGTAGTTGGGGGGAGAACAGTGAAGAAAAGAGACTGGGGGGACACGCTGGGGAAGGAATGGGATAAAATTATATTGTCATAACAAGTGCATGTATGAATGCATAACAACAAATCCCTCCAATTGTGTAACTATAACACACCAACTTTAAAACGTGACATTCACTAATATTAGAGTTCCCACTAGAAACATCACATGGAAAACCTGGGATCCCTTAATCCTGTTGGGTTGTACTTTTATACCCCCCCCCGCCCCGTTACACAGTCCTCATCTTGGAGGCCCCGGGGTGGGCACAGTGGCAATTGAGAGGGACACTTGGATCTCACCCTCACTGTTCATTTCAGCATTCACTTGGAGAAAGCAGAAAAACTAGTGGATGGGATTCCTTGATACCACTGTTTTGGTGAGAAACTTCTACTGGTTGTTGGGAAGAGGTAAAAAGTCCGTTTTGTGAGTCGCGTCAAAGTCAGTGTGATGTGGAGCTCCTGCATGAGTGTGCGCACGCACCTGGCCACGCTGCCCACCGGGGCCACGCGCAGGTCCCTGCCCACCAGCCCAGCCAGGCGCTCCTGCCGCTCACCACTCGCTGGCCCTGAGCAGGTTCAGCTCTTCCCCTTCCTCCAACCTCTGCCACACTTCCCTTTGCTGAGCCCTTTATCTCTGTGGATGGCTCAACTGTTTTCATGCTTTGTGACATAAAGACAGTGACACATAGATAAAAATAAGTCAACCTTTTTCAGAAACTCAATACTCCACATTCTTCTTATACCACAAATTGTGAATATTCATGCAAAGGTGGTAACAGCAGTGAGATCAAATTAAAACTCTACTGGCGTGTCAAATTCTGGCAAAAACGTTAGCCAAGAGTTGCCTTTCTGCCTCACAGATTTGTCATTATAAATTAGCTGTACTGGTTCTGACCCATTTTATCAGAGGTGACGCAACACTAGTCTAAATGAATTGGCAGCAGATGATGCTGCTGAAAACCATATTAATGGCTCTGGGAACTATGTGCCTTGCCTGGAAAATTCTTCACATGCTTGTTGCTGGGCCTCAATTCACTCCTGGATTGTCAATCTCCCCACCTCCTCCTTAACTATGAGCTGGGCCTGGTTCTCCAAGCCAGAAGTAATATCTCCACAGGACTTCACACCTTCTAATAGTTGCTGGATCCTGTCAGTTTCTTTTACAATGTTTGGAGACTATTTGTACTTATCTTTGATTATCTCACAGTGCCCAGGGCAGGACCTGTACATAAGGTCATGTGTTTGTTGAATGAATGAATGAATGGATGAACACACTTAGAGGTGGAAGGGGATCCAAGCCTCCTCTCTTGACACTTCCCCACAATTCTCAAAAAAAATTAAATAATAATTATTTCACTTGCCTGCTTAAAACCCTCCAATGACTTCCCATAGGAAAAATCAACTCAAGGCCTTAATCCATCTCCCATTTCCCAGATGCCTGGATCTTGAATATCTGAAGGACTGTTTTTTCCAAAATAAGAGAACTATTTGTACTTGGTTTAATGCTAAATGCTTATACCTATAAATCTATTTAGCAAAGATTTCTAAACATTCAGATACTAGTAAGTCAAAACATGCTTTTTAAAATAAAATACTCTTAGTACACTTAAGTATTGATGAAATATTTTAATATTAACTTTAATATGTATATATGTATGTGTATATATGTTTATGTAATTTATTTACTCATTCAGATTTGGAACACAGGGGCTCTACCACTGAGCTTCATCCTAGCCTGCTTATATTTTTATTTTGAGCAAGGATCTCACTAAGTTGCCCAGGATGACCTCAGACTTTCAATTCTCCTGCCTCAGCCTCCTGAGTTGCTATGATTACAGACACGTGCCACCACACCCAGCTTAAGTTTAAAAGTATTTCAAAGACACACAGGTGTTCAAAATGCTCACAGTGACAACAAAACATATACTTAAACCATTACACAAGTTGGTTCCAGTGATTTGATTTTTTTTTTTTATACTTAGTTTGATCTTCCTGGGGTTACAAGAATCTGGCAAGACCTAAAAGAAAGAGGTGCTGATCTCAGGACAGCAGAAAGTGGAGGTTCTTAGTGACCAACTCACTGATTCTTGGCCAGGACACAGAACAAAATGCTTCCCAAGGGGGCCTTTGTTTACTTTCTGGGCTGGACTCTTGGGGTACTTTTGTCAAGGCCTGCTTCTTCATAAACAGGACTTCTGAAGCCCACGTCTTTCTCCCCACTTTGGTACCTTCAGCACAATTTCAAGGGTCACTGGAGATCCCTCAGCACAGCCATGTCCTGATCTGATCAGCATCTGGGTCCTCCTTCTCGAAGGCTGTTGGCCGCTCTTTAATAGTCTGGCCCTGGTTCTTAATTTTCCTGGAACTAGGCAGTTCACTCACAATTCCCTGCCTACCTACAAATGACGGAGGAGAAAATAACACCTGTGTTTTATAAACAGAATCGACTCTGAGGAATGCAATGCCCCCGTAAGCAGTGAAAAAAATTTTTTTTATATTATAGAGACTTCTCAGCACACTTTCTATTAACTTCCCCACTTTGATATCATTTTGGGTCCACGGATTTCCACAGCAGCTAGTTACCAGTTAGTCACCAGTCATGACCACAGCTCAGTCCAGGGAGCCAATGTAGCTGTCGGCCTCCATCCTTTCAGTATTTCCCCATGAATGTCTTTTTTTTTTTTTTTTAATTTTTTTTTTTTTAAAGAGAGAGGGACAGTGAGAGAGACAGAGAAAGAGAGAAACAACTTTATTGAGTTTTTCACATGGCCTTAGTTACTCCAACACTCAGCTGTGTACGTGGTGCTGGGGTTTGAACCTGGGTCTTCATGCTTGCCAGGCAAGCGCTGAAACCGCTGAGCCACCGCTCCAGCCCCCCATGAATGTCTTTTTCATATAAATTTTTCTTCTCTTTAATCAAAGTTTTATTTGTACAGAGAAAGTCAATTTCATGAGGCTTATAATGAAAGAGAGGACTCTCCTGTCCCACCCCTCCCTGAATCAACTACCTAGCGGTCTTTGACCTGGTGTTTGCCACCTCCCGTTTCTAAATAACACGCCTCTGCTGCTGTTTTTTGGTGTTTGGTTTTTGATATCTGCTGATTCCCTGAAGTGCAAGGTAGGAATTTCAGTCTTCCACATCCTCCCAAGCCACCGCCTGCACTCTCCCTCCCAGGAGAGTTTCACTGTAACATTTAGCGTCATGAGCATTCGGGGTTTGCGTTACCGTGGCACAGACCCATGTAATGATCTGTGCTCACATTTTTGCTGTCCTTGCAGTTAATAGATGCCATTCTGGGGCCTCTGTTGTTGTCATCTATCTTCCTCCTCTTCACCATCAAGCCGGGACTCTTATTCGGGGCTCACCGTAGAACAGGTGCAAGCATCTATCAACTCATTCAAACTTCACAACAACCCTTTGAGGTGGGTATTGAGATTCTCTTCACACTACATTGAAAAGCGGCTCAGAGAGACGGAATAACTTGTCTGAGGCCACAGAGCTCCTCTGGCAGAGCCTGCGTTCCCACCTGCTGTGTGGTGCTGCTCCCTGAAGTCCATTCAGAACTGTTTAAACCCATCAGGCATCCCTCCCCTTGCTCTTCTCTCCTTCCCGTGGTTTTTACTTCCTAAAAGACCCTCTCCTGAACTCCACACTGTTGCTCCAATCAGACCTCCAATCAGGTCTTCCAGGCCTCCTGGGGTTCCCTTTGCCCCATCCCAGGAATTCCCGTCTCCTCTCCAGTGCAGGGGGCCCCTGCCCAGAGATTCTGGTTCTTCCTTTCTTTACCTCCTGCCTGGGTCCATGGGAGGTCAATTCTGCATTCTTGAAAGTCTGCCTTCCCTCTGGGGGACAGCTGGGGCTTCCCAGGGCTGCTCCTTTCCTGGGTGCATATGGGCTCCAGGTCCAGCTTCTGGGGCTGCTAGGACACCTGTGTTGGAGGCTCAGCAGCGTCTCTTTCTCACTGTCCCCTCCTTGCCCATGCTGGCTGGGGATGCATTCGCCTGCAGCTCCTGCTCTTCATTTCTGGGAAATTTCTTTGATTTTTTTTTTTTTTTTTACTTTAAATGATTTATTCTCATCTCTTTCATTCTGGAAATTCATTTTGTTCAAATGTTATACCTCCTGGACTAATCCTCTAATGTTCTTCACACTTCTATTTTAAGAATTTTTAAAATTTCTTTTTCTCTTTCCTCTGGGAGATTAAAAAGGTCGCTCCCAGACTTCTGTGCAGTCTTTTGTTCCTGTTGTCATATGTTTTAGTTCCCAGACCTTTCTCAGTTCCCCGAGGTGCTGGTTTTAGTTGGTTTGCATTTGTGCTGCTCCCTGCGTTGTCACTGTGTTTTCAGTCTTCAGTCTGGTCTCTGATGTTCTTCCTCAGACCTGTGAGGATCCTTGCCTGCCTGTCAAGGGGTTGAACTGGGATTGAACCCAGGAGCGTTGAACCACTGAGCAACATCCCCAGCCCTTTTGAGACAGGGCCTCACTAAATTTCTGAGGCTAACTTTGAATTTACAGTCCTCCTGCCTCAGCCTCCCAAGCTGCTGGGATTACAGGTGTGTGCCACAGCGCTCCCAGGGTCTGCTATCTGAGTGTGAGGCATAAAGAGATGACTGGCTACTGGTCATGGGTGGGGCTGCCAAATGGAGATATCTCCAGAGCAACCTGGCTGGGCTGCCCCAGGTAGCATCTGAGTCTTTTCTCTGGGGCAGCTGGGTTCCTGGAGTGGGGAGGGAGGAGTGGGAGTCTACCGCTTGGGATGGAGTCTTCTTCAGTGATCATCCCAGTTCTAAGATCTGCCACGGCCCTGGGTTCCTCCTGGCATCTGTGGTTGAGCCTCTCCTGAGGCTTGGCCTCTGGTGTTCTGTTGCGGGTGGGAGAAGCAGCTGCCTGGCCTCACAGGGCTGGGGAGGAAGGAAGCTAAATCCAACCCAGATTTAGCCAGCTCTCATTTCAGTCTCACATATACAGAGCTACCTCTCTCTCCAATTAAAAAAAATATATACATATATAAAATATGAAATCAGCATTATGAACTGTGACTCATGTGCTCTATAACCCACCCATTTTAAGTGTACAGCTGAGTGGTTTTTCTATACCCAGGTTGGAACATTTTCTTCCTTAGAGGCACTGCGTCCCGTCATGCTGCTCTGATTCTGGAGGCTTTCTGGGTGACGTGACACTCATCGCTTGCTTCTGCGCCCTCTCTAGCTGAGACAGCTGCCTCTCGTCCATTTGCTTCCACGCTTTTTGCTGCTGCTCTGGGTCTTTGTGGGTTAAACCCTCCCTTCCTGTCATTTTAGGAGCATGTATATGTGCAAGTTGCCATCTTCAATGGGGGTTCCCTGGGTGCCTCGAAAGCATCCTCCTTTCTGGCAATGACCAAAGCGCCAGGCTCTGCCTGTACCACTCCTGCCCCAAGTCCTTTGGGCAGCCACTATGCTTTCAGTAGAGGACACCCCAAGGTCAAAATATAGGTGCTTCTCTGGTCCCATGCGAGGCCTGCAGTGGGGCAGGGCAGGGCTGTGAGGGCTTCTTTCTCTTGATCCTGAGCTCATTTCTGACATTTTCAGTTTAACACTGACAAAAGCTGTACTTTCAAAATAATTTTTTTTTTAAAGAGAAAGAGAGAGAGAGAGAAGCAACTTTACTTAGTTTTTCATCCGGTCTTCATTGCTCTGACACTCAGTTGTGCCTGTGCTGCTGGGCTTTGAACCCAGATCCTCAAGTGTGCCAGGCAAGCGCCATAACCATTGAGCAACTGCTCCAGCCTCTCAAAATAGCATTTTTTCTTTCTTTCTTTTTTTTTTTTTTAAAGAGAGAGGGACAGTGAGAGAGACAGAGAAAGAGAGAAACAACTTTATTTAGTTTTTCACATGGCCTTCATTGTTCCAACACTTAATTGTGTACCTGGTGCTGGGGTTTGAACCCGGGTCCTCGTGCTTGCCAGGCAAGCGCCGAAACCGCTGAGCCACTGCTCCAGCCCCCTCAAAATAGCATTTAAAATTTATTTCCTCTGCCTATGGCCAGTTAAATGCTCATTCCCTTCCCTGTCTGCTGCCCTTCTTCCCTCGCTTTTGTGATGCTTATATGACTCCTTGCCCACCAGAGCAGGGTTCCACTGGTGACACTCCTCTCCACCCTGAGTTAGAGGCCACGTGTCTGGAAAGTGCTCATCTTGCTCCCCTGCAGGGCTTTACCCCTTCCTTGGATGCTCTTCTCCAGCTTTTCTCAGGGTTGGCTGCTCAGCACTCAGGCCTTCTCAGCTCAGATGTCACCTCCTCCAGGAGGCCTGCCCTGGAAACTGCACACCAAGGTCACCTGACTTTCTGCAGGCACAACTTACGCACCCTGGGAACTGCCCTCATAGAAGACCTGATGGAGCAGGCTGGGCCTTTCCTCCTCTCCTTCATCCTCCATCAGGGAAGTGGAATGGTGTCACCCTAAGCCCATGACCCATGACTTAATCTGAGGTCAAGATCAAGGCTATTTAAATTAGTCTTCTAAAAATTGGAAATTTAGATTTCAAAACAATTTCACAAAGCAAGGGTATATAATTCTGTATTTAAATAGCAATGTTCCCAAAACAGGATGAAAAGAAATACCCAGAAAAGCACAGGTTCCTTTCTCAGGAGCCCTTGGCCACTATGTCTCTTCTTCCTTTTCCTCCCTCTGGGAACCTGAGGTAGCTCTCTGCACCTTTGTCTCAGCTACTCAGCCTGGTCAAGCCCTGGGCCCCGTGTGATGTGGTCCTGTTACTGCCCCCTAGTGGGGCTCTCCTGCTGCTTCTCTTGGTGCCTGAATCCCCAGCCCTCCACCCTGTCCCTTTCGCTGTTCCCACGTTTGATGACCCATAGCTAAAACAGCCCATGTTTTTTGAGAAAAGCTGTTCCCACGTTTGATGACCCATAGCTAAAACAGCCCATGTTTTTTGAGAAAAACTGAGCAACAAGAAATGGCAGCGCCTCCTCAGGGCACAGGGGATCTTAGGGTCACCCTTTCCCATCCCTAGCCCCAGTCAAGAGTCCCAGGGTCTCCCCATCAGGGACTCTCAGCTTTGCAGTTCCTGCTAAGGACTCAAGGTGGCTTTATGTGCAGGCTTCCTGCAGCAACAAGCCACCTCTGGGACCCACTTCCACCTGAGTCCAGGACGGTGTTTTCAAACTGTAAACTGTGCCCCAGAAGAGGGTGGGGCATGGCTGGCATTTTGAAAATAAAAGGAAAGGACAGAACCCAATAGGAAGTATCCGAGTACAGATGTGTTCATGAAACTGTTTCAGGGGCGTGTGTGCGCTCGGTGACTCAGTGTCTCAAATACATTCCTGTTATGTGAAGCAGTTAAAAAACAAAAACACAAACCCTTCGAGCCACTTTTGACCAATTTGATCGCAATTTACAGAACTTATTCCTAAAAGAACATTTCATCCAGAGAAAAGAATTACCAAACAATTGTATGTGACATCTGAATATCAGAACAGAATACAGGCCAATGGGGTGTGAGCCAGCACTACAGGGAGTGCTGCCCACCAGCCTCCTGCCAGGAGCCCCAACCCGCCCGGGAAGGTGAGCTGGTGTCAATCTGACTCCAGCAGCTGCAGCAGCGCCCACTCCACAGACTGCCAGCCACAGCTATGGAAGTGACAGGTGTCTACAACACAGGGAAAGTATGAAGAAAGTTCTTGATTGATTCAGAATCCTTTTGAATATGGGTCACATTCTTTGTGACTATTCTCAAGCACAGTCCAACTTTGTTTTCTAAGTGGGTGAATCTATTGTAAGGAATAGCCACATGTCACCGGAGCCATTCTGCTGAATTAAGAATGGTCATGCACAGTGTCCTGGGCCCTTTGCCCAGTCTGGCGTCAGGGTGCCGAGCAGAATGGGTTCTCTTCCCTTGCAGCCCGGAAAGGGAGGGTTGAGTGGCCCTTTGGGAGGTGATGCTTTGGGGCCAGAGTCAGAGAAGTGCAGCTGCCCAGCCCAGCGAAGGGGCTGGAGTCTTCACAGGAGAGGCCTGGCAAGCACAGTGGCTGCTGGCTGACTCCTCTTCATCCCCTCCCTGCTCCTAGGGAAGCTCCAGGACGTGGGACTGCTCTTGTTCCCAGCACCCTGAAGTGAGTAGACCCCCAACTTGTCTTTGTGGAATGAAGGAAATCTGTGGCAGAGCCCGCAGGCACCAGAAGCATGGTGCTCCACACCACAGCACATGTAGATATGCGTGTGCAAAACACAGATGTACTTAGGAATCATGCTTACTTAACAGGCACTACAGTGTGTATATGATGAAACCAAATGGACGATGACAACGATATTAGCAATCACAATCGGACAAGGTGTGCATCCACAGCAGCTTTGTCTGTCCATGAAACTCAGCATAGCTGCTAAAACCAAACCAAATACGATGTGGGGACCAAGAGCAGGGACCAGGGAGGGGCCGCCTCCATGAGGATTCTGGCTCTCTTCTGTCCACCTGGTGGCCTCACACCAGTGATTTCACTTCTCTACACTACGTCATCAATACAATGAACTAACACTAGAATTAACCCCGGGGGCTACTGGGAAGACTAAACGATGTCATATATATAAAGAGTTCAGGTTGGGGCTGGAGCAGTGGCTCAGCGGTTATGGCACTTGCCTGGCATGTGCGAGGACCTGAGTTCAAACCCCAGCACCACGTACTCAACAAAGTCTTGGAGCAATGAAAGCCACATGAAAATCTGAGTAAAGTTGATTCCCTCTTCCTCTCACTGTCCCTGTCTCTCTTTAAGAAAAAAAAAAAAAGAGTTCAGGTTGATTTCTGGCACATAGTTATATACTTGATTAGCACTGCTAGATATTATTATTTTAATCAGTATTTAAAAATTGTACAGGCTTGGGCTGCAGCAGTGGCTCAGCTGTTACACACTTACCTGGCATGCACAAGGACATGGGTTCAAACCCTAGCACCACGTACGCAACAACGTGTCTGAGCAACAAAGGCCACATGAAAAACTAAAGTTCATTCTGTCTCTCTCTCTCTCTCTCTCAATGTCCCTCTCTCTGGGCTTGAAAGAAATAACCAGGGATTCACTGGGCCTAACAAGAAATAATCTGGTTAGGGGATTAGGACGGCGTATCAGTGGTAGAAAGCTTGTCAATAAATTAATTTTTAAAAAGAAATAATCTGGCTAGAGTTATCTGCTTAAAATGAACAAAATAAAAGACTAAGGG
>PVKS010054216.1:0-10142 GCA_004027875.1 Aplodontia rufa
TTTTTTTTTTTTGGATCTGGCTCCTTGCCACTTGAAACCCAATACCTGGGAGACGGGAGTGGGTGGGAAAAAATAATTTAGGTTTACTCAAGTGCTGAAATGAGACGATGGTGGGGATATCATCTTCAAAGCTGCATCTCAGGGAATTCACCTCTGTATGTGCTTTTATAGGGAGGGAAAGGAAGTACAGTTGAATAATGTGCAGGAAGGTTACGTGATGAGCTTTGTTGCCCAACCCCACCTGGCACCCAGTTAGAACATCACCATTGACCTTGACCTACTGGGGTCCCCGTGTCAACTATATTACTTTTCTGCAAGTTCATTATCACAGCAATTTACATGCTTCATGGTAGTTCATGCACAGACTTGAGGAATAAGGAAAACCTTTACACATTCTGTATTATCTGTTCTGGGTTCTGGAAATCTAAAGAAAGATTATCTAACAGTTAACATCCTCATCATTTAGGTGTGGCACTTTTTTTTTTTTTTTTGAATTTTGAATGCCCCACAAAAGGACGGGAAGCAGTTCTCCAAAGACATCTCCCAAAGGAGTAGCCACTGTTACGTGGTCATATCATTTTCTTGATTTTTCTAGCAAATTATTTCCTAATTTTCATTAGTTTGCAGGAATTGTTCATATATTATCTGTATTGTATTAGGGTTTTCTAAACCTACAGAAATATGTATAAAGGGGATTGATTGGCTTATACAACCAGGAGCTGGGCAGTCCCACAACAGCCATCTGCAAGCTGGAGGAGACAGTAGCGGCTCAGGTTAAGAAGCTGAAGTCTGAGAACAAGAGGGACCAATTGTGCCACCCCAGTATGGCACCAAAGGCCTGGAAAGTCCCTGGAGAGTCATTAGGCAGAATCCCCTTTGGAGGAGTGAAGGAGCTGGAGACTAATGTCCTCAGGTGATCACAACAGCCACCAAGAACCTGTTCAGGAAGAATTGAGCTCCTGTCTGCTGCTGCTTCCTTTTCCTTCCAATTTTGGTTCCATCCGAGCTTCCAACCTATTGGATGGAGCTACCCACACTTAGGGTGGGTCTCTGCTTCAGGTGACTCTCCCACATGCCAGTCATATCTAGAAACCCCCTCACTGGCACACCCAGAAGCCTCTCAATCTTAGATATCTCCTAATCAAGCTGATGTTCAGAATAATCGTTGCATACATTATTCCATTGTTTGCTTTTGTTCTAAGGAACATTGGTAGGACATAAATATAAATGAAGTCAAGGGAGAATGACATCCATTGGGCCCCACCGAAGAAGTCCCATTGAAATCAAGTAAATTCACACTCGAGTCTGCTCTTTTCATTAGCTATATAACATCAGCATATTCTTGGGTATGTTGGTCTTTCACCCAAGGAGCATTCCGGATTAGGTTATTTTATATCAGACAAAATGTGAAGAACTAATTTATTTCCATAATCATAAATTGGGCTTGAAAGTGGAAAATAATACAGTACCTCTTTTTCAAGTTCAAGTGAAAATTCAGGCCTTTAAGATAAGAATTGTGATAAAAGTTTCACATGCATTAAGATAAATGCTGTGTGTCAATGTGGTTTTGATCGTGTTTACCAGTTTGTATCCAGCTGGTCAATTGGTTTCTCCCACATTCAGAATCTGCTATGTAATTTTCAGGGCGTAGTAGAAAATGAGAATGTAAAACCCTTTGTTGAAAACCAGTAAGGTTGAAAACAGTCACAGCAGAGCAGAAAACCAAGTCGGGGGACCCTTCTCTCTGACCAGGGTCCATGTGACTGCACAGGCCATACGAACATGAGCTGCCCTGCCTGCATTAATATTTAGTTACATTTTCCATACTATTATCATATTCTAGCTATCATCTTATGGGAAACATATAACATATACACTATTTTTTATTATGGAATTTGATTTTATATTAAAATTGTGAAACAATCTTTTAATTAGAAAGTAATTTTCAGCAATTATTAGAAATTAATAAAATGCATATACCATCTAGGGGGGTCCTTATTGTGAAAAATAAGTAGGAAAAAAAGCATAGGGGCTAGAGCGGTAGCTCGGCAGTGGAGCACTTGCCTGGCATGGCAAGGACCTGGGTTCTAACCCTAGTATCACTTACACCACTAAGGGTCAGAAGCAAAAACCAGATGAAAAAATAATTAAAATTGATTCTCTTTCTCTTAAAAAAAAAAAAGAAAAGAAAAAGTGAAACAAGAGAATACTGGTATCTATCAAGTTAGTATTTAGAAAAGTTCTAAGATGATGATGATGATGAGAGTTTTGGCAAAATCCATGGAAATATTCTGTTGTGAGCTGAGTAATAAGTTGCAGAGATTCTCACCGTGGCGTTCCCGAGTCAAGGCAGTACCACGTTTTTGCCTAAAGGGTTAGGCAGTGTCAAACAGTGGGGACTGAAATGAGCAAGATGCTGCTGGTGGCTGGAGACTGCCACAGGCATTGGGAGGAAGTCTGCACAAGCAGGTAGGCAGTCAGCTCTTATTGATTACTTCCTGTATACCAGACCTCAGAAGCGGGGAGTGCAGCTCAGAGCAAGGCAAATAATCAATTTTTATTCTGCTGACAGTAGACAGCTCTGCAGCATAAACAGCTTAGATCAGACAGGAAGGAGGAGCATTCTGTAACACTTGACACTTCTTTTTTTTTTTAACTCATAAAAGGGGTAAGAGCAGAGGTTCAGTATGTTAATGAGGCATAAAAGAGGGAAGGGAAGTTCACACAGGAACTCTGATCTTGCTGATGATCAAAGATCTAAACTCCTGGTTAAATGCTCAATTGTAAGGACTGACCTGAGCGAACTCCACATTTTCCTCACTTATTACCTGAAATTCAGTCTATGCAAAAACTCTTCATAAAATTTCTACTTGACAATTAGAGCGATCATGTGAATATATAGTAAAGCATTAGTTAAAAATATTATTTATTATCTTGTTTCTAGAGAACTAATAATTTCCACTTTAGGTATCTAGACTTCCTTTTTAATTCTGAGTATATTGAACAAAAGTATTTTTTAAATGCTTAGCATGTTACCTAACTTTGGAATTAGAGTATTTGCATAAAGTAGATTAGAATATGCCACTGCCTAATTATGCCTCTTTGGCGTAAAGAGTATTTGGAGCTGTTTGAGGAACAGCAGACACAGGAAAAGCTCTGGAAACAGAGTTTCATTTTTGGGAGGGAATTTAGTCCATAGAGGCAATCTCCTGTGAATCAGCTGGGGGAGACTTAGTGGATAAGTGAGCAACTGAGATCTGAGTGACAAGCCCCACTCCTGATTACTGCGCGTCCCCTGAACACCTTTCCTCAGCCACCCTCTGCTTTAGTCACAGATGGGAGATCAGTTGGTTCTAGGCCACCTCTGAACACTAACACGTTCCCTAAGTCTTGTTCCGTGGATGTAAGAAAATTCACTCCAATAAACCTCTTGATTTTTCCCTTGTTAATCTGCCTTTTGCTACAGGTGCCACAGTTGAGAACTTGGAAGAGTAGACAAAATTATTTTTCCTCCCTTGCATATATAATTTATCATATTTGTACTATGAGGATTCTAGACCATTGGACATTTATACTGTGAATCTAGAATATAATCAACCTAGCTCAGAGCAAAGAAAATGTTATTGGGACTCATTAGGTTTGCATCTTGGGAAAGTAGCTTTCCAAGCAAACTTGGAAATGTGTCTGAGGTTTTACAAAATGGCAGTTGTACCCCAGTGTCCTCCACAGGGAGTTGCAATAACAGGAATCTAGATTGGTGCAGGCATAAGTTGAGGTCTTTGGTAAGGGGGATTGGGTGTCCTCTTCATCTCTGGGTAGTTTGGGGGAAGGGGTTCATTGTACAGAAGGCAGCACAGGTAAATGGTGTTTTAAAGGCAGATTGCAGTAAGGGCAAGTGCATCTAGGGCCTGATCCAAGGCTGCAGAAGCATCTGAGACTGAAAAACGGTGGCCTCGCAACTCCATTTTAAGGGCCTGCCTCAGGCTGTTCCATCTTGATTCTTTTCTCAACGGTACTCATGTAGGGAATGGGCGGGAGTGTTGCATTCCCCTGGTCTTTGATGTTGCTTTGATAAATCTGGAAAATGAGTCCTCTTTCTCCATTTCCTCATGATCGTTCTTTGGTTGAAAGTGACACTGTATAAAAGCAGGTGTGTCCATTCATTCCCTGACCCGCTGCCTATCTGTCCCTGCTGTCTCACCTAGTGAAATTGTCACTGTTCCTTCTACTCTCTGCCTGCCAGTGCTCAGCCATTTCTTCATTTCTGCCTTCTGCATTTCCTCTTAGAAATCAAATCCCTATACTTTTAAGCTTTTAGAGTAAATTTAAATAGATTTTAAGTTGTAATATTTTAGATCTCAAATTAATTTTACTACTTTTTGTTTTAATTCAAAGTAATTCAATAATTTTAACTTAATCTTATAATGCTATAATGAAGAGAATTGAAAACAGTTGGAATTCTGTTTTAATATTTTCTTTAACAGAAAAAGAATATAGCATAGAATTGACCAGGTTAAGATGCAGTGGGCTGCATATTTTAATAGTTTGCATATTTTTATGCCTACCACTCAACTACACATAATTTATGCTATCTAGTGGTTTATTTATAATTTAAGTTATAGTTTACATGTAAAATAGAATATTTACACATATATTATTTTTATATTATAATGCATTTACTAGATTTTTATATAACCATATTTAATAATCTATGGTGGTATAGTATAGATAGTATATTGCAGTGTATATAATATAATGAAATAAATTTTAGGATGTGTTGATAGATGTTATAAAGAGTTACTGGCTTTATTTAATAGTGGTTGCCGTCTCTTTTGAGTCTGTATCATAGAAACAGCGTGGCACCATCCGGAACACCTCACACAGCTGTGTGAGGGCATCTTGTGCTTTGGCAGGGTTCCATTGTGCTGCTGGACAGAGACACGAACAACAGAGGGCAATAGCTTGGTGTGCTGATTTGTAGATGGCTTTCTACTTTATTTTCCCTCAAATCTGCTTTAGGGAAAGTGGATGTCATTTTCCCTTCAGTAATGTAGACCGCCTTTTTCAGAGATGAGGCTTGCTGCAGGTCTTTTCCATCCTGGGCACGCCACTTGGGTCCTGTTAGTGAGATGGCAGAGTCCATCGGGATGAGTCACGGTGGGAGATGTAACTGAGCTCAGGGGCCGCAGAAGCATTTTCCAAAGGTGCCACTGTGGTGTTCAGCTCTGCGGACATCGGTGAGAAGCCTGTCTTCCTGGTTCTGATCCGACAGTGCATTCTCTCCCCTTCTGGGTTGCAGCACATGCGATTTTGCCCTCTGTGAATTTTCTGACTTCAAAGGCAGTGACCCCAGGGTGGCTGGACAAACAGGAGGGTGGTCATTCCCTAATGCTTGCTCAGAGGGAGCCTAATGAAACAAGAGGGAGTTCACACTCCAGAGAGAAGGAAGCATCTCTACTTTGGATCTGCAATGTCCCCTTGAAGTCCGTGCATTAAAGAATTGATCCTCGCTTTGACGCTTATAGGAGGTGATGGAAGCTTCAAGAAGCCAGCCTAGTGGAAGGAAGTGAGGTCATTGTCAGAGGGTGTTCCCTTCAAGGGGATATTGGGACCCTGGCCCTTTCCTGCCGCCTCTTGCATCCTTGAATGACATGAAGTGGACAGTTAGTTCTTCCCTGACTGCCATGTGTGCTGCCTCCCCACAGTGCCACAGCCATGGGGACAGCTCATCATGGTGCTGAAACCTGCAGGTAAGGTCCAGGCTAGAAGAGTTCCTGAGATTTGATGGAGATGGCTTTCATCCAGATGGTGGGTAGGGAAGAGACAATTTAGACTGCCACTGCGCCACTTGCTAACAGTGAGCAACGAAATGGGGGCTAGAATCAAGCATCCCAAATGGGACCTTGGTTCTTCCTCTGAGCAGACAGAAGAGGTATGTCAGGAGGGGCAAACCCTTGCGCCCAGCTGAGAAGGAATTAGCTAATGAGTCCTCCTTGTTCACAATCATGTCTACAGTGAGGGCCTTGTCTCCAGAGGGCAAGCTTTGGATGAACCCCAAACTTGGGATTCTATTTGGTGGAGCTGTGAGCAGCTGTCATCTCTCTCCTGAGAAAACATAAATGTGAAGTCTTGCTTATTACCTTGGAGGGCTCTGTAATTCTCACTGATCCCTCCTTCTCCTGATGAGTAGGTAGAAGAGTCAGATAGTAAGACATAGGCACACAGGTAGGGCAGTGAGCCCCCATCTTCTCTAACTAGATGGAAAAGTTCACACTCCTCCAGAGAAATGATTTTTTCGCAGAAACACTCCAAACATTCTAACCATCTAAAATTCAGCTTATTCCCCTAGTGATTTCCCTTTGACACACAGAGGCAGGAAGAGGGAAGGTGGGATGCACCTGGATGGAAACTACAGTTTCAAACTCAGTATCTCAAAGTGCACAACCTTCAGAATGCTGCAGGCCCAATGAGTGACAAGCCACCTTCTATAGTCCCAATTATCATAAAAGTCAGGCTACACCCTGAGCCATGTGAATAAAAGTGCCTCGTTCCAAACCCTTCCTTGGCAACCCTCTGTTACAAAACTCCTCCCTCAGCGAGAACTCAGTTTATCCTCTTCTGTCTTGAAAGAAATCTTAACTCTTGTATGCTTCCTCTTTTGTCTGTGAATTTCATTCTTTGAGTTCATGAGACAAAAATCTGAAGGAATTACTGGCAATTTCCTGCTCAGTGGTAATAGGAGGCGCTGCCCGCTGAGGAGCTAAGAAGGCTTTAGCACAAGGACCCTGCCCGCCATGATCGTACCAGCTGGAAATCTGTTCTCACTACTCTGATCTCAGCTGATTCGAGATGGACCAAGGTTTCCCTCTCCTCAAAAGATAACAAGGGGCTGGAGTGGTGGCTCAGGCGTTACGGCGCTTGCCTGGCAAGCACAAGGGTTCGAACCCCAGCACCACATACACAGTGAAGTGTCAGATCAATGAAAGACACATGAAAAACTAAGTAAAATGGGTTCTCTCTCTCTCACTGTCCCTCTCAAAAAAAATTAACAAGCAAATGCCTTGTTCAAGTATATTGGGAAACTTCATGGAAGGGAGAACTCAAACTTACATTGTTGGATCCATGCACAAGTCTGTATCATATCTAGATCTTCTAGTTGGAGACCTGACCAAAAGGGGCCCAAGAATTCCAAATTAATTTTGGTTTCATCACCTTGATTGTTCAGACTACATCGACTTAAATCCTGGAGACACTGACTATTTCACTGGTTATACTATTCCCTGCTATCTGGGCCGAAGGCCAGAAATCCCATAGTGCTTTGTAAATTTTGTAAAACCAATCTTGCCTACCTGCACTTGACTTACCTGGGGAGGGTGGTTTCCAGAGAAGAGGGTAATCTGTGCTCTGTCGCCTGGGTTGAGCACTATGAGCTTGCTAAGTGATCACTTGGTTTTCCTAAATGAAACAGTCTTGACTCCTTGCCACCTTGCCCATGGCTGAGGAAGTGATGTCATGGGAACCAGCTAGTTGAGAATACTTCTGCTATCTCTGGTGTGGTCAGTGGGACTGCTATCCAAGCACCCTGGGGTAGTGCCACGTGTGATGGTTAAGTCTAAAATTCCTAGGTGATGTTGCCCAAGGCTCTTAACCAAACCGCTCTAATAATGATACAAAGTAAGAAATGTTTTTAGGAAAACATCCAGACAGGAGTGAAATATGTAATTCAGGTTGTAGTTGAGTATGTGGAAAATCATGGAGCACATAGCTCTCCACTGGATACAGTCTGCTTTGTAATCCATGTATTATTGCCCCTTATTCTTATTGGCAGTGGTGCCAAAGAACAGACTAGTTGCAGGTCCCTCGCATGGGTGACTGTGGATAATTGACCTGCCTTTAGGCTGCAGTCTGGCATCCAAAATATTACTTACTCGCCCTCCTTGAGCATAGTCTCTATTGACTGAGTTTGGGATCCCAGGGACATAGCTGAGGTCTGCTGGTTGGCTTCATCCTGCTGGTGATGGACATCTTAATGAAATGCTGAGTGTCAAAGGGAGCGGATTTGGTTGCAGCCTTTGTCAGCTAGATCACTCAGACTGATCATGGAGTGGTACGATCGTAGAAAATTTAGCTGCAATTTGAAACAAAGTAGGGTGGAGTGGAGAACGTTGTGGGGAGCCTGGATCTTCCGTGCTCCCTGTCCTGCTGGTGGTGCCAAGGGGGCTCTCTCTCCACTGTATGTGGGCCGGTTTTTAGGGTCTTATACTGAAGAGGCTGTGTCTCTGATGGTTTTTCTCAGGAGTACTGGAGGGCTGTGTTTTTAAGTCACCTTGAGGGATGGGGAAATAAAGAGGTCTGCTAGCCAGAAGGGTGGTGGGCTCTCCCCAGCTCTGGTTTTAAGCTGTTGTGTCAGAGTCCACTCTTTGAGTTGGTTTTTCTTTCTGTACTGTTTTATATTGGTGCAATGTAGTTCTACACACTCATGGGATTTGTCGTTACTTCTTTGTACATGCATACAACATAACAGTATAATTTGGCCAATATCAGCCCCAGTATTTCCTACTCCCTCCTCACCTCCCACTTCTTGATCCTTTTCCTCTACCATTCTCCCCTTAATTTTTAGGAGATCCACCCCAACCTTTGTTTTCTTTTTTTCCTCTCTAGCTTCCACATAAGAGAGAAAACATATCAACTCTTGACCTTCTGAATTTGACTTTTTCGCTTAACAACATCATCTCTAGCTCCATTCATTTTCCTGCAAATGCCATAATTTCGTTTTTCTTTATGGCTGAATAAAACTCTATTGTGTATATATATATCACATTCTCTTTATCCATTCATCCATTGATGGACACCTAGACTGGTTCCATAGTTTGGCTCTTGTGAATTGTGCTGCTGTAAATATGGGTATGCATGGATCACTGTAGTATGACTTTAATTCTTCAGGGGAAATACGAGGAGTGGTGTAGCTGGGTCATATGGTGGTCCCATTTCTAGTGTTTTGAGGAACTTCATATTGATTTCTGTAGCGGTTGTACTAATTTTCAGTCCTACCAACAGTGTAAAAATATTCCTATTTCTCCACATTCTCTCCAGCATTTATTTTTGCTTTTGATGACTGAGGTGAAGTAAGTTTTGATTTGCATTTCCCTAGGTGCTAATGATGTTGAATATTTTTTTCATGAGTTTGTTGGCCATTTTTATTTCTTTTGAGAAGTATCTCATTAGTTCATTTACCCATTTATTAAATGGGTTATTTTATTTTTTGCTGTGAAGTTTTTGGAACTCATTCTATGTTCTAGATATTAATCTTCTATCAGAAAAGAAGCTAGACAAGATTTTCTCCCATTCTGTGGGTTCTGTTTTCCTTCCTAATTGTTTCCTTTGTTGTGCAGAACTTTGTTTTTAATTTGATGTTGTCCAATTAACTCTTGTCATTATTTACGGAGTTTTTGGGTCCTACTAAGGAAGTACTTCCTTGGGCCTAAAAGCTGGAGTGATGACCCTTCATTTTCTTCTAGGAGTTGCATAGTTTCTGGTCTTATTCCTAAGGTTTTTTTTTTTTAAATCCATTTTTAGTTGATTTTGGTACAGGGTAAGAGATAAGGTCTAATTTCATTCTTCTACATGTGGATAAATAGTTGTCCCAGCACCATTTGTTAAATGGGCTGTCTTTTCTCCAATGTATGTTTTGGCACTGTTGTAAAGGATGAGATGACTGTGTGAGTTTGTCTTTGTGTCTTCCATTCTGTTCCATTGCTTTATGTGTCTGTTTTTATGCCAGCACTGTTCAGATTTTCTTACTATTGCTCTGTAGTATAATTTGAATTAAGAATCATGATGCCTTCAGCTTTGCCTTTTCTGGATTAAAATTGCTTTGGCTGTTTTAGATCTTTTATTCTGTTTTTAATTCTGTTTATATGGTGAATTACATTTATTGATTTGCGTATATTGAACCAGCCTTGTTTCCCTGGAATGAAGCCCACTTGGTCGTAATGGATTATCTTTTTAATGTGCTTTTGTATCCGATTAGCTAAAATTTTATTAAGGATTTTTGCATCCATGTTCATCAGGGAAATTGGTCTGTAGTTTTCTTTCTTTGACGTGTCTTTGTTGGGCTTTGGAATCAGTGTAATATTTGCTTC
>PVKS010054217.1:0-10140 GCA_004027875.1 Aplodontia rufa
AGTGGTCTTTCTCTAATAAGTCTACCTCTAATAACAAAGTACAGAGAAGCTAAATTTTTCACTATCCCTTTCGGTTTCTGCTAGGCAGGAGAATTAAATTATTGTTTGTACAGATTCCCCCCCCAACTCAAGAAGATAAGACATTCACAACCTTCTGGAACAGGAACTTTATCTTATATCTACTCAACTCATTTGATGTTAGTCATTATGCCTGAGTTATTAAAGAGCTAGTCATCATTTTAAGTCATTCTACTCACTAACAAATTTTGTAACATAAAGATAACAGAAGCTTATTTTATCAGTAAACCTAAGTTAAAAACATCATGCACTTGTACTAGATATAATGCTCAAAATCCTAAACATATGCCTGACTTAGTTAAACCAACTTCTTGTTTATCAAAGAATAATCCAGTCACATTAACTCAAAAACCACTGGGCCATTTTTGAGAATACTTTATACTTACAAGCTCTACGTAGAGCTCTTTAAATTTGCTTTGCCAATATGGTTAATAGAAAGAAAAAAATCATACATGTTTATCATACCTATGGACATGAATATATAGACAGAAATAGATCTTATAAAATCAGAGATGACACCTTAAGCTCAAATACCATACTTTTCAGCCTGACACAGTGGCACATATCCATAATCCCAGAGACCCCAAAGACCGAAGCAGGATGATCACAAGTTTAAGGCCAGCCTCAGTAATTTTGTGAGACCCTAAGCAACTTAGTGAGACCCTGTCCCAAATCAAAAAATAAAAAGGTCTGGGGATGTGGCTCGGTGTTTAAGCATCCCTGAGTTTAATCCGCAGTACCAATAAATAATAATAATAATCCTCTTCAAAAAGCAGGTGTAGGTAAAAGCCCAGTTAAGTCGGATTTATCAGGAAATACACCTTAAACAAAGGTAACACCTGCTGTGCAGTTTGAGTTGTAACACCAGACCCTGCCTGATGGTTTCCTTCTGAATTATTGGCATAAGAGCCATCAAAAGAGAACATTAACTCAACAATTATCCAATGGAAAGGAACAGCTTATAATCACCACAAGGTGCCATTCATCCAGTAGGGATTGCAGAGTAACAGGGTCAAGTGTGTTGAAATGTTTTAGATGGAGATTGGAAGACAAAGGTGGGGGTGCAGTTTCATAGGATGTTAGTCTGCAAGACATACTCAATTTGGAATTCAATACTTTTCAAAACATGTGGAACCCACAAGGAAAGCTCATTCTCCAAAAGTAACTCAGATGTGATCCCCACCAATTTGGCTGTTGTTGCTACTATTTTAAACAATTATACCATGCCTTAATTGCTGGGCCTAATTGCAGGCTGTAAGTGGATATTGTTTCGGTCCCTGTAGGAAATACTCCTTTCATTTTTTTCTCAGAATGCTTCACAAAAATCTTTATAAATAAGCTTTCAATAAAAAATTGATATATCATTCTTCTGTCTGCAAGACTGAATAAAAGACCCATCAACTTTGTACAGAAATGTCCTAGAAATTAGAAGTTGAATTTAAAAGGTTTTCAGTAATTATAAGAGTTTGGAGGCATTGCAAAGTTCAGGACAAGAAGACAGACGTATCAGAGCAAGGGCTTAAGAAGTGTTTTGGTTAAGGGTTCAGAGCTTCTGAGAAAAGAAGAATCAAATAGAAAGAACAAAACAGAGGGCTTAGTTGTTGATTACCATCCTTTCATTTAGTTGACTACTACCCTGGAAGTGAAGTCTTTGGAGGTCTTCCTAAATTTAGTGAGGAAATAGTCCTGACATAAAACTGAACAATTTCTTTTCCAGTGGCCTCATGGTTTGCAATAAAGGCAAACATCTTGAGGCATGGGTTTTCTCTAGTCACTTGGCTCCAGTTTACAATATGTATAAGAGGTTCCTGCTGTTGTTTTTGCAAAGGAATGTGTTTATTTTCTTTAAGGAAGTAATTTTTATTCATTTAATCTTTTAAATTTCTCTGTGCCAAGTAAAAAAGCACATTCCATTGTTCTTGTGGAATTTTTGATCCTGTCTGAAGTTACTCCACAAATTAGCAACTTTATCCAGGTGAATGCTTCTGCACTGTGGCCTCTGTAACTCTGAAGTGTTTTTGGCAAGGTTCACCCATTTCTCTAAAAAAGTACAAATTTTATATTCATAGTTCCTATACATCACATTGACTGGAGTTTCAAATTCAGTAGGTCTAGATGAACTCATGATTTCTTCTGTTTTAGTTACCTGTCTACTGGTCCATGTCTAGTTCTTTTGTGACCCAGACCACTGATGCCTCCTTAACCAAATTTCATTTATTTCCTTGCTGGATACAATCCAACTCCAAATTTGGCGTCCCCTCTCGGCCTGTCGCCCTTTGTTTTGGTAGTGGGGATTGAGCCCAGGGGCACTTAACCACTGAGCTACATCTCCAGAACTTTTTATTTGTTGACACAGGGTGTGTTAACTTGTGGAGGCTGGCCTAGGGCTTTTGCTATCCCTGTTTCAGCCTCTAGAGTAGCTGGAATTACAAGTGTGTGGCCCCTGGCCAGCTCTGATACAGTTTTGCCAATAACTGATCACAACAAATCCGGAGTCATGTACCCTCTCAAAACACAAGATCAAGGGACTAGAGTGGTGGCTCAAGGTTAGGGCACTTGCCTACCCTGCGAGAATATGCGAATTCAAACCCCAGCACCACACACAACAAAGTCTTGGAGGAACGAAGGCCACATGAAAAACTAAATAAAATTGTTTCTCTTTCTCTTTCCCCCTCTCTCTCTCACTATCCCTTTCTCTTAATCCAAAAAGAAAAATCTCTACACAAAGGCGACTACTACACCTAATTGTTGAAACAAAATTGACTCTAAACACTGTTCAGATTCTTACTGATCAAAGCAGACAAATCCTGTTCAATGAACTTGATTCAGTAGAGGAAACAGGAACAAAAATGACTACTCAAATTCAGAGAGCTCAGAACACAAATCAAGTGGAGCTCAAGACTTACTCGGGCACTTTGCTTGCTGGTGGGTACGTTGAAAGTCACTCACAATTCTCTGGGTTCACTGGAAGCTCTTCTTCAGATCAGCTGGCTCCACCAAAACAGTTAACAGAGAATACAAACCAGCTAATATTTAGAAAGTTGGCTTGAACAAGAGAAAGGTTCTCCAACCCAACAGTAGACCTCCAGACCAAAAAGGGTTCAACACGCCCACATTCACTATGTCAACGCCTGAGAAAAGGGCATTGACATTTGAAACAATCTGATTGGCTATAGTCAGTATTTGCCTTATGTGGGCATAATTTGATCAGTTGGCAGCTTGTGATTGGCTGAGCTTCTGTTGCTTAGCCCAAGAATATGCTCTTGTGTGAGATAACAGTTTATTTACAGGTCAAGCTAGGTTACAGTTCACTATGTACAGAGGCCACTTTGGACCAAACTTTTTGCTCAAGTACAGTGGCTGGCTTAGACCAAATTTATTTCAGTGTATGGCACCATTATTTTGGCTTATTTTCTTCTTAATTTCTTTACGTATAAATTTAAAGGTACAATGACACTTTGTGGTGTTATAAGGACTGAAAATTTAACACATATAACAATTTTAGAATAAAAGAAAAAATAGGACATATGATCCTAGGCTGTTACAATGCTTTTGTACTTTAAGTAAAATGAGAAAACAGTATCTGAAAATAAACTGTAAAAAGCAAAGGATGTATATTGAATTTTTATTGAAAATGAAAAAAATTGGGGCTGGAGCGGTGGCTCGGCAGTTGCAGTGCTTGCCCCGCATGACTGAGTGCACGAGTTCAAACCCCAGCACCACCCAGTACCACGTACACTGCTGGGAATCAGAGCAATGAGGGCCATGTGAAGAGCTCATTGGATGTTGATTCTCTCTGTCTCTCTCTCTCTCTCTTGCTGTCCTTCTCTCTTGAAAAAAAATATTTTAAAAAGTCTAGCTAAACCTCAAGAGGAAAATTAAAATATAATCTTGAAATTAAAATCTCCTTAAAAGGTAGGAAAGGCTGAGTGTAGTAATCTCAGTAACCCAAGAGGCTGACACAGGAGTATCATAAGTTTGAGGCCAGCCTCAGCAACTTAGTGAGTTGCTAAGACTCAAAATAAAACATAAAAAGGGCTAGGGGTGTCACTTAGTGGTAAAGCACCTCTGGATTCAAACCCCAGCACAAAAGTCGGGTGTGAGCAGGAAAGAAGTAACTAAGGGAAAATAAAACAAATAAGAAGGCAAGACTAAAAAAGCAGTCAGTCCTATTAGTTTGTTAGATTTGACATAACAAAATACTACTGACCAAATGGTTTCTGGCAATTGTGGAGGCTAAAAGTTTGACATCAAACCCTAGCAGGGTTGGTTTCTTCTAAATCTTTCTCCTTACTTTGAAGATATCCCCATCTTCCCTTATGTCTTCACATGGTCTTCCTTCTATTATTCCTAATTTCATGTTTCTAAAGACACAAGTCATATTGGATTAGGAACTGTTCTAATAATCTCATTTTACCTCAGTTAGAAACTAAGGTTTGAAGGCAGTGCCATGACATATTAAAAGTGTTGAAAGAAAAACTTACTGCAGGGCGAGGTGGCACACAGCAGTAATTGTGACTCCAGAGATTAAGGCAGGAGGATTGCAATTTCCAGGCCAGCCTCAGCAACTTGGTGAGGCCCTAAGCAACTAGTGAGACTCTGTCTCAAATGAGAAGTGAAAAGGACTGGGGATGTGACTCAGTGGTTCAGTGCCCCTGGATTCTATCCCAGTACCAAAAATTAAAAAAAAGAAAGAAAAGCTGTTATTCAGAACTTCTATATTGAGTAAAACTAACCTTCAAAAATGAAGGTGAGGGGCTGGAGCACTGGCTCAGCAGTTATGGCACTTGCCTTACAAAACTGTCAGAACAATGAATAAATAAAATTGATTCTCTCTCTTTCTCTCTCACTATCCCTCTTTAAAAGTAAAAAAAATGAGAATGAAATTAATTTATCCCCTGATAAACAAAACTAAATGAATTCATTACTACTAAACAGCCCTAAAAATGCTAATAGTGGTTCTTTGGGCTGAAATTAAATGAAACTATTCAGTAACTTGAAGACATACGAAGAAATAAATGCTGGTAAAGCTAACCATAAAGGTTAATGTAAAATCCAGTATCATCAATTTCTTTGTTGAAACTCTACTCGCTTGCTTTTTTTCTTGCTTGCTTTCTTCTTTTCTTTTTTTTTTTGTGTGTGTATGTGTGTGTGTGTTTAGTCCTGGGTATATGAGAAAGACAATCCATGCATATAGTAACCAAAAGACAGATGGCACAGCTATGCTTATATCAGACAAAATGCAATTTAAGATAAAAAATCATTACAAGAGGCAAAGAAGGGCATTATACATTAATCAAATCACCAATTCATCTGGGATACATATCAGCTGTAAATATATACACATGTAATAATAAGGTCCAAAATATATGAGGGGGAAATGATAGAAGTGAAAGGAGAAAAAGACTACAAAAATCAATGAAACATAAAAGAACTTTACAATAATGTGTAAAGACTTCAATACTCCACTTTCAATAACCGATAGAACCAGAAAGAAGAGCAATAAGAAAATAGAGGACTTGGACAATGCGGTAAACCAACTGGACTTAAATACACAGAACACTCCACCAACAACAGAATGCACATTTTTCAAATGTATGCAGAACATTCTCCAAGATAAACTATATGTTCTATCACAAAAGAAGTCTCAATAAATTTAAAAAGCTTAAAACCACAAAACTATCTTCTCAATAACAAAAGAAACACTGGAAATTCGGAAATTAAGTAATACACTTTTTTTTTAAGGAAGAAGGACAGTGAGAGAGAGAGAATCAATTTTATTTAGTTTTTCATGTGGACTTCGTTGCTCTAACACTATGCTGTGTAGGTGGTGCTGGGTTTCAAACTCTAGTACTCGCGCTTGCCAGGCAAGTTGCCCCAACCGCTGAACCACGGCTCAAGCCCCAAACAATACACTCCTCTTAAATAATCAATGGTTCAAAGAAGAAATCACAAGAGAAATTACAAAGTATTTTGACACAAGTGAAAATGAAAACACTGCATATCAAAATATATAGGGCAGAGAAAAAGCACTGCTCACAGGGAAATTTACAAATGCAAATTCATGTAATAAAAATAAATCCCAAATCAATAACCAACTTTACTTCTCAAGGGACTTGAGAAAAAGAATAACACACTCTGTATTTGCAGATAGGGTTTCTGAATAAGTAATTAAGGTAAAATGAGGTCACATGGGTGGGCCCTAATGTAATATGGCTTATGTCCTTACAAGAGGAGACAAGGACACAGAGAAGGAACACAAAGAAAAGACAGCAATCTACTCTTCAAGGAAAAAGAATGTCTAAGATTCAGAATGATATCAGTCCTGCTGACACCACAATCTCTAACTGCTGGCCTCCCAAACTGTGAGGAAACCATGGTTTAGACCTCCTGCCCAAGACAAAAAAAAAAATAGCACATTAACTGAAAAACTGCAGAAAGAAGGAAATAATAAAAATTAAGTCAGATTAATGAAACACAATGGAAAAAAAAATCAACCAATCCAAAAGCTTCTTCATGGAAAAGATTATCAATAAGGAAAGATCATTATCAAGGCTATCTAAGAGAAAAAGAAGTCTCAAAGTCATAGGAACACACAACTTACAAAAGTGGCTCAAAAAGCCAGGCATGGTGGTGCACACCTATAACCCCAGAAAGTGGGAAAGCTGAGGCAGGAGGATTACAAGTTCAAAGCCAGCCTCAGCAACTTAACAAGACCCTCAACAACTTACCAAGATCCTGTCTGAAGATGAAAAGCAACAACAACAAAGGGCTGGGGAATGTAACTTAATGGTAAAGCACACCTGGGTTCAATCCCCAGAAAACCTTCCTGCAAATTGACTCAAAGAAATAAAAAATGTGAATAGAGCAATAGCTCGTAAAGAGATTAAATTAGTAATCAAGCAGCCACAAGAATGAAAATCTAGGATGAGATGGATTTAATGATGATTAAAGTATTAACACCAATCCTTCTCAAAATTTTCCAAAAATTGGAGGAAACATTTCCTAACTCATTTTATGAAGTCATCATTAGTCTAGGCCAACATTGCTTATGAATACAGATGCAAATTTTCCTCAATTCTGGCAAATCTAAATGAGCAGTATATTATGCAACATGACAAAAAGGGGCTTATCATAGTAATGAAAGTGGGTTTCAAAATATGAAAATTGATTAATGTAACAAATCATACTAATTGAATGAATGAAGAAAAAAGCCCTTGGTCATCCCAACTGATGCAGAAAAAGACATCACAAAATCCAGCAGCTTTTCATGATTAAAGAAAAGTCAGAAAATTAGGAATAAAAGGTAACTTTAACACGATAAATTGCAGCTTTGCAAAACTCACATTTAATATCATGCTTAACTATGAAATACTGAAAGTGTCTCCTCCAGCAAGGTCAAGTACAAGACAAGGATGCTCGTTACTATTCACATTGTACTGTTGGCTCTAGGCAGAGGAATTAAGCAAAAAACAGAAAGGCATATAAATGGAAAGGCAGAAGTAAAATAATTTCTCTTCACATACCTGCATTTACAATACTTTATTTTCTTTTTTATACCCGATGAGGGTTTAATATGCAGAATTTATAAAGAACTCCTATAACAATAAAAATAATCCAATTAAAAAATGGAACTCAAAGAGACATTTCTCCAAAGAAGACACACAAATGGGCAAGAAACACATGTAAAATACTCAGCATCATTAGTCATCAGGAAAATACAAATCAACACCACAGAGCTAAACCATTTCACACCTGTCCAGTCCCAGCCGGCAGGAACCGGAGAGCTCTCAATTGGCGGTTGACTGGGAATGAAGTAGACCCACTGGTCGAGTTCTCCAACACTTTATTTCCTCCCTCTCTCTGGAGGCCAAGCACTTTATTCTTCCCTCTCACTAGAGGCTTTTTACAGCTTCTCTCACTAGAGTCCCTGTTTCTACCACCAAGGCTTTTCTTCTTCTGCTTTAGAGTCCTGTTTCTACTGCTGAGACTTTTCTTCTTCTGCTTTAGAGTCCCTGTTTCTACTCCCACGGCTTTTCTTCTTCTCCCCTTACTAGTTTCCCTGTTTCTGCCACCTGCATGGGAGCATCTCCTCTCACTAGAGTCATCTACCTCTCTCTCGCTCCATAAGCCCGGTATTTATCTGTTACAACAACCAATAGGGATACAGTGCAAACACATTCAACCAATTGTAACAAATGAGCGGCCAAATAGCTTAATCATGCGGTCAGGCAGTCTGCTAATTACTAGGGAAGATACAAGCCAGCTGGGCCTCTTACAGAGTTGTTTATCAATAATTCTTTTACAAGCCAGCTGGGCCTCTTACAGAGTTGTTTACCACTACTTCTTTTCTCTGGCATCCGGCCAGGCGTCATGTTGGCCTCAGTCTCCAACAACACCCATTAAAATGGATTTTTTTTAAAGAAAAAGAACAAATGTTAATAAGGATATGGAGAACTTCAGGCCTTCCTGCACTGCTGATGTGAATGCTGGCAGAAAACAGTTTGACAGCTCATCAGAAAGTTAAACACAGGGGGCTGGGGGAGAGGCTCAGTGGTATTGTGCTTGCCTGGTATATGCAAGGAAGCGGGTTCGAACCCCAGTATGACATACAGAGCAACGAAAGTCACACGAAAAACTAAATAATATGGACTCTCTCATTCTCTCTCACTTTCCCTCTCTCTCTTAAAAAAGAAAAAGAAAGTTAAACATACAATTACCATATGATATAGCAAGTGATTTTCCAGGTATATACCCAGAGGAATTGAATGCAGGACTCGAGCAGATACCTGCCCACTCATGTTCACGGTGGCATTACTCAGCCAAAAGGTAGAAACAACCCAAGTATCCACCATAGATGCGTGCATAAGCAAAATGTGGTGTACTCACACAATGGAATACTAGCATTGGTAAGTGGCTCAGTGAACTTTTATTTCAGAGGTTCCTTGGTCTCATGAGTTTTAGTTTAACATGCTAATGAACTATACACTTAGAAATGGTCAAAATGCCAAATTTTAAATTCTATGTATTTTACCACACTTTCAAAAAAAACTTTAGTTGACCAAAAATGCTTTAAAACAAGCAAACACTGCTCTTAACCCTCCCTATTACAAAAGGGCAAAGGACTATGCAATTTCCCATAAAGAAGCAGGACCCAGAAAAATAAACTCAGCTCCCAGCTTCCTGGTAACAGGCACTTAGGAGAGCCTCTCTCTCTCTCTCTGTCAAACACAGCTTCCTGCAGTGCCCACCTCCTTCTGCCTGACCCAGCTGAGTTTGATGGCTGGGTCTGCCCCTAGGAGGATCACCTACCTCCTTTCCTTGAGGCAGGCAAAGTGACAATCCTTATACCCTTGCAGAATCTGCCCACCTCAGGTTCTTCCTTGCTACAGGAAAATGGTATGTGTGCAATCAGTGGTCCTCAGGAATTGGTCACAGCCATCTCTGCACATGTCATACATAGACTTGGGCAAGGGGCAAGCCTTCTTTCCCCAGGGAAAGCTTAACAATAACACCCTTAGAATCTTCCCTCCAAACCTTCCTTAGAAACGCATTCTTAGTATTCTTGAAAGACTAGTCCCTAAATCATCACCTCCATCAACTATAATCACCTTGTTTCCATCTGGAGACTTTAAGGGGGCACTCAAGATCTGGGGCCACTGGACTGAAATTCCCAGCTACCCTCCAGTCAATGGTAGGGGGACTGATATCCAGGGCTATTGATCCCTGGGCCAACAGCTCTTTGATCCTTTGGGGGAAATGTATTTCACTACATTCACACTGACATACAAACTTCACCAAGGCCTGCGTTCAACAGCTGCACCAAGAATGGGGTGGGGTGGGGTGGGGTCCTGGAAGACAACCCCATAGTTGATATGGGGAAGATGGTAGATGGCAGATGCTGCTCACTGTCATGGCCTTTACCTAACTGTGAAGAGGTGGAAGGTTGAACACACTTTCTTTAGCTGCCTAGAGCTGTGGGGTTCAGAGGCCTGGGTCTCACATGTCTATGTCCTTCTACCCCAGGACTGTCAAGGCAGAGCCTGCCTGTGCTCCCTGCCC
>PVKS010054218.1:0-10146 GCA_004027875.1 Aplodontia rufa
CAACTTTTAGGTGCCTCAAATTGAGCTTTTCTAAAATCTGGACTCATTACTTTCTGCTCAAATTGCATTTTTCTCCATGGATTCCTGATATCTTGTAAGGATATCAACATGGACCTGGTCACTCAAAGAGGAAGCACGACTTCACATCCTCTTCTCAGTCCTTCATCTAGTTAGACAGCAGGACTCCGTGATTTGCCTTCTAAACGCTTAGTTACTCAGTATCATCACCTCTCCGTTCCCACTGCCATGGGTAGGTAAGTCCTCATTGTTCGTTTAGCTGTCCATTCAACAAGTGCAGAGTGGGTACTCTCTATGTGCCAGTTTCCGCATTCTAGACACTGAGGTTGCAACTAGGATAGCAAAGTCCCTGCCTCTGTGGAGCTTTTATTCACACATAGGACATAGTGACTAAATAAATATGTAATATGACATTAGAGAATAATAAGCCACAGCAGTGCAGTACAGCACTGTCACGTAGCAGGGATTTAGGTAATTTTCAGGCTTACTTTCTTGGAATGTGAATAAAATTGCACTTTAATTAAAATTGAGTGCCAAAAAAGTCACACATGGGGCTGGAGTGGTGGCTCAGCAGTTGTGGCGCTTACCTGGCAAGCGTGAGAATGCAGGTTCAAACCCCAGCCCCATGTAAAAAATGAAGTGTCAGAGCAATGAAAGCCACATGAAAAACTAAATAAAGTTGATTCTCTCTCTCTCTCTCTCTCTCTCTTACTGTCCCTTTCTTTAAAAAAAGTCATACACCGACTAGCTCTTTGAGATTTAAATACAATAAACACAAATTTAGTTGGTTTATAAGTCAAACAGTTGTTTTCATTATATTATTAAAATTAGTTTCTTTTCAAAAACATATGATTACATATTTTATATGATTGATTTTAAAAAAAAAGCTGTGTTTAGAAAACTTTCCAGAAGTGGAAATATGCACTCACTCTCAAGAATATTTTAAATGAGGGCTGGAGCAGTGGCTCAGAAGTTACTGTGCTTGGCTGGCATGCGTGAGGATGCAGGTCTGAACCCCAATACCATGTACACAATGAAGTGTTGGAGCAATGAAAGTCACATGAAAAACTAAATAAAATTGATTCTCTCTTCTTTCTCTCTCTCACTGCCCCTCTCTCTCTTAAAAAAAAGAATAATTAAAATGTTTGTGTCATTTTGTTTTTCATTTTCCATGCTCTGAAATAATTGCAAACTTTTAATAGGTATCTTTAAACTGATTTGAGTTCAGAAGAAAAATTAAAACTGGAGCATCTGATTTAAAAAAAATTTTTTTCAGCACTGGGAATTGAACCCAGGGTCTCTCTTCTGCTGGGCCACAGAGCCACATCACTTGCCTCCCCTTTTAAGAGAGATAGAGGCGGGGAGAGAGAGGGAGAGAATAAACTTTAGTTTTTCATCTGATTTTCCTTGCTCTGACACATAGTTGTGTATGAGATGCTGGGGTTCAAACCCAGATCCTTGCATATGCCAGGCAAGCACAATCCTGCTGAGCCACTGTTCCAGGCCCTCTCCAGCCCTTTATATTTTTTATTTTGAGACAAGGTTTCTTGCTCAATTTACTGAACTGGCCTAGAAGTTGTGATCCTTCTGCCTCCGCCTCTAGGGTAGCTGGAATGTGGGTGTGCACACCCCAGACCCATCTTATAGCGACTGATTCGAGTTGAGCACTGGTGTACTCAGATCCTGCCTCTGTGTTTAAGAGGTGTATATTCAGGTATCTTTATACCCGTGTTATGTTGTTCTTTTTGGCTTGGTACCGTTGGTGATCAGTCAGTCAACATGTTTCTAAAACCATAACTCAACCACATAATTAATAACTCTCCTTGGGGAAAGGTAGAAGATGGATCTGGGCCTGCCATGTGGGTTAGCTCCCATCACACCTGTCCCCGTAGTTAGGTTCTGCCAGAGGATGGTGCCAAGTCATTTGTGGCCTTTGAGCACAAACCTGAGTCTTTTCCCTAATGGTCACATCTTTAAAAGACTCCAGCAGGGCTAATGGAGATGAACCTGGCAGTCTGAAATGAGAGGGAGGAGAAAAGTCCCAGCATCTAACTGAGTGCCAGTGAACAGCTTCCCTCTGGTTTCAGCTGTTTCATTTAGATAAATGTTTCTAGGAAGATGAGACAACGCCATTTGCATTTATGGGTTTAATCATGGAAGTTACAGCTTAATTATCTGGCTTCAGTTTTGTAGATGTTTTTACCGCCACCCACCTCTTCCCCTCCTTTCTTGAACTTGCAGCCATTCTTGACTCAGCACATTTCAGTGGCTGGAATAGAGAACAGCAGGTGAGGCAGGTTCACAGTGCTGAGTGGGGACTTGGTCTCGTGTTGCTCACAGTGATGTACTAATGCACTGTTCTTGTTAGGAACATACAGCTGATGTTTCCCAGTAGCTGTAGCTACTCCTGGGTAATGGGAAAAGAGTTGTTGAAAACATATTGGAATTGCTCTGTCAAATGAGTTGGAGCATAAGATAGAAATGAAATTACTTCGTATTCTCCCCAGGCTGTTCTGGAAAGACAGTTACAGCATATTACCATCTCATGTGCACACAAATTATAACACTGAATAATTTTATTGCTGCTTTTGAGTTGTGTGCCCACTGTATATAATACAACTAAATTTCATCAGCTAAAAATTTATTAACAGAATAGAGAATGTTCTGAGCTAGTTGATGTGGCTAAAAACCAGTTGACTTAGGGATCTAGGATAAAGTTCCTAGAGCTGGTATGTATTGTGCTGTTAATCACGTTGGATATGGCATATTGTGTGTGTGTGTGTAGGGGAGCTGATTCAGGATTTTTTGAGAAATGGACAAGAAAATGAAACAGCCCTGTCGTATAAGCCTCTGACTGTGTCAAACATGCGTTTTCTCATTTTCCTACTGTTAGTTAGGATAAATATTATCATCCTATACATTAGACTGAGAAATGTGGCTCAAAACATTTAAATAATTTGTGTAAGATTACAAATTAATTATTAATAATAACTCCCATTACTATTATCAATTACTATTAATTTGTGAATCGCTTATATTTTAGTAATTCATACATAACTATATTTTTATTTCTCTCAGCACTGTCAGACTCAGGTATAGAGTTCAGCTGTCTCATTCAGTTCTGTAGTCATTCCTCTGAACCTGGTGTTGGCAGCCTTTTCTATAAAGGGCCAGATGGTCAACACTTTAGGTTTTTCAGGCCCTATGATCACAGTTAATCAATTCTGCCACTGTAGCATGAAAGCAGCCATAGATAATAATTAAGTAAGTGTGGCTGTGTTCCAATAAAACTTTATTTAACATAGTAGTTAGTAAGTGAGATTTGTTAGATCTTTGTTCTAAATCAGTAGCTTCTAACTTCTCGTTGCTAAGGGGCCTTTTATGGTTCCCATCTGTAACTCCTACTTTCCTACATTTTAAAAGTTAAGCTTTCAAACAAACTTGATGCCGAATGACATTGAGCTCACTTTCTCATCTTTTCAATTAACCAGAGGCATAAATAAGTGCCAATCAAAACTGTCATAGCCGTGTTTTCTAAAAGCTGTGACCATTGAGGTCACAGTGGCCTTGTGATCCACTGGGTCCAATTTCTTATCAAGGGCACAGCGCCTGACTGATGACCTGAAGATTGGAGAATAGTGTAACTCAGACCTGGGCCCTGGCCTTGGGCTAGTGGACTACCTGTCCCATGCCAGTCACGTGAAAGGGCCCACCTGCCATCACCTTGGGGAGCAGCCCCCATGGCTGCATCTGTAGATTGCATCCCAGCCACTCTCCTGTCACTATGCAGCTTCCCGAAACTGGGACGATAATTCATGAAAGTGCTTCTTCTAATAACCCCCAATATTTTGGGGGATGGCATAATCATTCCTAGGCAGAGAAGCATCTATTTAAAATTATGTCTTGAAAAACAGAAGTAACTCTAACCCAAGTATTGATTTTGTGTGTGTGTTTGGAAACATGTACTTTTATTATTTAAGATAATTTACCTCCTCAATTAGTCGACCAGCCTTGTGATTTTTAACCTGTGTAACTGAGTTCTTGATTAGACCTAAAATTTCGAGTTAGAACTCTAAGTTCGTTAATAACATTATAATGTCTTAGAGAACCAAAGGATTATCATATTTGAAGGTTGAATTACAAGAATCACCTACATCCCTTGAATGGGTTTGTCAGATTACTAGACCACTTAAAGAGAAAGTAAGATACATTACATTTATAAATGTATGTGTAATAATAGTATCTCTTTAAAAGTAATGATAGTGAATAATAAAAAAAAAATCTAAAATCCTGAGAGAAAAATAGAGTCTTGAATTTTGAAATATAGCACATGGATAAATAAACAAAAGAATGCCTGGATAGTCTTTTCTGTTTAGGTCCTCTAGGCCATTAAAAAGAAGAACGTCACACTGAAGTGACTGGTGAGTAGCTGGGTGGCTGCACTGTGCAGGTGAAATTCCAGGCTCCAGGCTCAGCAAGGGAACGGGACGTTTTTGGTCAGATGGCCCAGTTGACAGTTCCGAGAGAAACACGCACAGTGGCTTGTGAATCTCCGTGCCTGCCTTGTGATTTGCCACTTCCTTCCATCAGACACCTCTCTTTCATATGCAGAGTTGATTTCTTAGTTGGCTGTTATTGAAATTTCATGTTCCAGTAGCTGGAGTCCTGATTTTAATCACAACAAGAGGAGGGAAATCCTGAAGACACAGCTCACAGAAACAGTGCGTGGCTCTCCACAAGAAACCGGGTGAAGAGCTGGGCTTCAGGCCTGACCTCTGAGGTAATGTCTCGGAGCTGAGTTTTCAATAAAATAGATAAAGAATCTTTATTAAGTTTCCTGAGCTGGAAACACATCCGTCCTCTCATTTTGCGGGACGATGTGTTTACCATCGATGGCCTACGGGGCTCCAGGCAGTCGCAGAGGGCGCAGCGCGGCGTCTGGGGAGGTGAAGCTCCGCCGCATCCCAGCTGCACTGCAGTCCTGGCGAGGTGCTGCCCCTTTGCCCTTGTCCTTGGGAAATTCATCAGTTCCTAGAGCGTCTAGAGATCGCAAGACATTATCTCATGCCACCCTCTGACTCCGCACAGGAATCCACTTAAATTATCTCTGGCAATGGAGAAGGTCTTCATGTTCTACTGGCATAATTAAAAATTAATTTTAAAGATTTTTAAACATTACCTGTGGGAGATTTTGTGCTGCCTCTTCCTAAGATCTGTAGGGATGGCGAGTTGCTTTGCTACCCTATGAGCAGCAAGGATGGGGAAGATAATTAGAGCTCACACATATCGAGCACTTTCTGTGTGCCAGATACTGAAGCAAGGGCTTTTTATATGTTCATTTATTTAATCCTCAGAGCTACCCAGTGGGGAAGACTCTGTTCTTGTCCTCATTCTGTAAATGTGAAAACTCAGGGTCAGAGCTCTCAGGCGGCAGAGTTGGGACCTGAAACGCGGGTTTGTCTCCTGCCAGCGCTGTGCTGTAGACCTGTGCTCCTCTGCTCTGCATTACAGTGGTTAGTTTGTCTTCTTATTGTGCTGCTCCGCAGGGGGTAAATTGTTAGGATATATAAAGAATTATGGAACACAGTGTAAACAGAAGGATTTGGAGGATTAAGGAATTAATGCTATTCCTCTGAGTCTTGCCTATCATGAATTAACATGTATGGTATTTAGAAATGGAAAGAAAGACTTACTCTTATGGTGAATCTCATACAAAAGAAAAGAGTTTGCCTAGTTCTTCATTCTTCCTTTGCTAAATATCCCATAGCTCTTTAAGTTTTAGTCTCTTCTTACTGTGTGGAAAAGTAGAGAAGCCTGAAAAGGAAAGGGGGAAAAATCTGCAAGATAACTATGGTTTGAAATGAGAGTGTGGCCCCATAGAATAGAAGCCCCATGGATTGAGAAGGTACTTTGGCGGATCCCTTTCTGCCTCCATAAGTGAGCATCAGTGACACCAGCTCTAGTGCAGCTTCTGGGGGAGTAGATACATTCCAAGTCTTTCATCCTCTTTGTTAACCATCAAATTGGAAAAGAAAATCCTACTTTTTTGGCTACGGCATTGTGTTGATGTGTATTGGTTAATTTTGTGGTTGGCAGCGTCAAGAACTGTTTTGTTTTAAATTCTAGTATCCTCCTTAAATTAAGAGCACCCCTGGCATTAGCTCTCATTTTTCCATGGTGTACAAGAGCCTGAGAAAGTTGTGGAAATTATAGTACATTCATCCCCCAGCCTGGCCCCTGGTTTCCAGGCTGGCTACAGTGAGAACTGTCAGGGAGATAGATGGGGGATCTAAGGTTTCCTGGAGTTTTCAGCCATGTGTGGGCACCACATGTGGTGTGTTCAGTGAATACAAATACAAGAACACATGCTGTTTCCATTAGGGACACTTCAGACCCCTTTCTGTCCCCGGCCATACTGAAGAGTTGGATGGGCCATTTATCATAGGCCATTTACTGATACTGACTGGGCGTCGGGTCCTGGTACAAAGCAGCTAACGGTGTGGCTTAGTTCTGCAGTGCCACCGTGCAATCATATTAACACTTCGCAAATTCACTTGCAAACAGCAGTGGTTTGCTAGCTGCTTCTATAGGGGACTTATTTGTTTTAAAATGCAAATCTGGGTGGCTCAGCAGTTACAGTGCTTGCCTTGTATATGTGAGTATGTGAGTTTGAGCTCCAGCAATATGTACACAACAAAGTGTCCAAGGAATAAAAGTCACATGAAAAACTAAAAAGAGATTGCTTCTCTCTTTCTCTCTCTCTCTCACTGTCCCCTCTTTCTTTAAAAAAAGAATTAAAATGCGAATCTGACCGTGTGTGTACCTTACTTATGACTCATGATGGTCTGAAGGTTTTAAGACTGAGCACCCCTTTCTCTGTAGCTGCACCCCCTCTACCACCTCTAGAAGCTCAACTGCTTTTAGTTCTCCACATGATCGTACATGACCTCTGATTGTTCCTTTTGCTGACAGTACCTTCCTGTGCTTTCTTTGTCAAGGAAAAGCATTCTCATTTTCTAAGACTTAGGTCAGGCATCGTCTTTGACCCCCAGCAAGCCTTCCCTATTTCTCTTCCTCCAATCTGGGTTTGGTGTCCTCCTGTGTGTGCTCAGCGGGTGACAGAATGTCATGTGAAGCTCTTAACCCTCTGTACCGAAGTGATCTGTTTCCACCTCTGTCTCCTTGATTCGCAGCCCAGGCTGCACCATGGCCCCTTTGTCACCCAGTCACAGTGCCCACACGGGCCTCTAGCAGTGCATGGGCGCCACCAGAGATTCTGGGATTGAGTTGATCTGCCTGGTAAGCAGCTCCGAGCCTCACTTGACACAGCCACAGATGATTCTCATTACACGCCCATCCCAGGGCCATACACACCCACATCATGAGAGAGTCCACGCTGAAGAACTGCCCAGCACCGTGACTCCCACAATTTTCCATAATTGAAGAGCCCAGATATACAAACTGCGCAGTCTGTTTTCCTCTGTGAGCGCTGTCTCTAGAGATGCTTTTTATTGAATGTTGTCCCTGGCAGTCCTCGCAGTCACCCAGGAGCCACATCATCTATTGTTTACTTAGGAGAAAAGTGGTATCTTTCTAAAAAGAGTGGGTGGTATCTTGACCTTAATCATTTCCTGTCTTATTTGGCAGAGGTGCCCAGGGTCAGGCAGACCTTGCGCTGGTGACGTTTCCCACTGCTGTAGCGAGTGCCTGTGTGCTGCTCACGTTCAAGACATGCATCTTCCTGAGCAGGTCCTGGCGTGTGCAGTCTTCTCCCTTTAAAAAGCCAGTCCACCGAAGTGTGGAACAGCTCTGCCTTTTATCTTGCCTTGTTTTTTTTTATGAATTTGTGATACTTAGTCTTCTTTCTTGTCATTTCTTCATGAGGCCACGTAGCACTGTGAGGAAAACAGGAGCTTTGAAGTCAGAGCCACCACTCACTACAGTATCATCTTTGGCCTGCTATTTAACTCAGGCGATCACCAGTTTTCTCATTTGACAGTGGGGATAGTTCCTGTGACCTTAGGTGGGTGTGAGAATTCTGTGAGATAATCTGTATGTAAAAAGTGCCAAATACTTAGTCATTGTGGTCATTACACCTGCAGTTAAGCTAGGACCCACATGGGACATTAAATACTGACACGTGAAACTAGTGAATAGCAGTATCAGGTATTATACGAAAAACGGCAAGATTAGCCCTTCCCAGAATCACGGTGCTATGCAGATCAGAAGAGCCTGGGAGCCCACCCATCTTGTCAGCCGCTGTGCTTTGCGTTCAGCACACACTTGTTGAACCTATTTTATGACCAACCTTAGGCTGGCACGCTGACACTTTATGACTCATTTAATCCTTAAAACACACTACGGTTCATGTTTTTGTTCCCCATTTTATAGATGAGGTCAAATGATCCGCTCAGTAAGTGGCAAAGAGGGATTCACACCCAGCTTGCTGGTGTGCAAGTTCTGTGAATTTTCTATTACATGCTATTTTTTCTGACGGGTAGTGTGTGTAAGACACAATATTGGCCCAATATTAGGCTCATAGACATGAAAGTTTTCTATCGTTGAAGTTGACAGGAACAAGAGCACAACTATTTACTTTCAGCTTCATGGAAGAAGTGGATTTAAGCTGTTATTTGAAGGATGGCTGACAGTTTAGTAGGAGAACGTGGGAATCGTTTTAGGTGGAGTAATAGCACTTGATGCCTGTTCGTGAATATTTGCTATTACTCTTTGGTGAGAGCAGAGAGCCAGTGTAGTTAGAGACTAGAAAGGAGCCTGGTCATGAGAGGCCTTAGTGGCCAGGTTGAAGGAGTTTACCTTTATTCTAAAGACAGTGACAAATGGCAACTTGCCTGGTACAGTAAGAAACTGAAAGCAGTCTTACTACTTAATGCAGCACTAAAGACAAAAATGCCACCTGTTGAGCATTTATTTGTAAGTTGTAATTATTTTTTAAAAGCATCATATGAAAACATTTAGCACATGGAGAATACTATAGCTTAGAACATTCTGACTCATAAGCCTGCGTTATAGTGAGTTGTTCATTTCTCTTGTAATGTTTTAGAACCTCTCCCTACAAAATAGAATTTAACTTCTGACTATACAATTTATTAGCTTTTGACCCCAGATTCAGCCTCCTCATCTATAAAACTTGGAAGATTGCAGTTCTATTCACAATAGCCAGGATATGAAATCAGCCTAGGTGACCATTGACAGATGAATAAAGAAAATGTGGTACATCTACACAATGGAAAATTATTCAGCCCTGAAAAATGAAATGCTGTCATTTGCAGCAACATAAATGGAACTGGTGAATATTATGTGAGTGAAATAAGTCAGGCACAGAAAAACAATACTGCACCTTCTCACTGGTATGTGGAAAGTTAGATGTTGATCTCATAGAAGTAGAGAGTAGACAAGAAGTTACCAGAGCCTGGGAAAAGGGGGTGGGGATTGGGAATCAAGAAAGGATGGTTATCAGGTACAAGAGTGCAATTGAATGGGAGGAATGAATTTTGATGTTCTGTAGAACAGTAGAATGACTAAGATTGACAACGATTAATATACATGTCAAAATAGGTAGAGGAGAGGATATTAAATGTTCCCAATGCAAATGAATAATAAATGGGAGAGGTGATAGACATGCCAGCTACCCTGATCTGACTGTTATATATTGTATGTCTTGAAATGTCACACTACTCCCTGTAAATATGTACAGTTGTTATGTATCACTGAAAATGCAACATGTATTTTTAAAAACTGGGAAAATCATTAATATGTACCCCCTTCCTTTGCAGAATTAGGCTAAAAATGAAATGGAGTCATTTTTGTGTGGTAGTAAATGATGATGTTAGTGTTACTATAATTGTTAATGGTAGGAGCTATTACGATCTTCCTGCTACATTCTGGCTTTAACTTGAATATAGTTGGATCTCTGTGAGTTTTCTCCATCATAAAGCATGGAAAACTGTTATTCAGTGTTCATACATCTGTTAAAGAAAATTTCTGCTTTTAAGCATTATCAAAACCCCAAAGGGAAGCTACTGTTCCCTGCTATTTGTGAGTATACGTGTGATTTCTGAAAAGCAACTTTCCACGTCATGAACATGAAGGCCTGGCTCCGCCTTC